>CANNZV010000371.1:48897-352645 GCA_947561585.1 Caprella mutica | reverse complement strand
AACTGTTCGATAATTCAGAAGCCAAATTACTTTTTTCCATATCATGACAAGAGAAAATGATAACCAGAGGAAATTATAACCAAAAAAATAATAACCAGAGAAAATGAAAACCAGAGAAAATGATAATCAGAGAAAATGATAATCAGAGAAAATGATAATCAGAGAAAATTATAATAAGAGAAAATGATAACCAGAGGAAATTATAACCAAAAAAATAATAACCAGAGAAAATGATAATCAGAGAAAATGATAATCAGAGAAAATGATAATCAGAGAAAATTATAATAAGAGAAAATGATAATCAGAGAAAATTATAACCAAAAAAATAATAACCAGAGAAAATGATAATCAGAGAAAATGATAATCAGAGAAAATGATAATCAGAGAAAATTATAATAAGAGAAAATGATAATCAGAGAAAATGATAACCAGAGAAAATGATAACAAGAGAAAGTGATAACCAGAGAAAATGATAACCAGAGAAAATGATAACCAAAGAAAATGATAATAAGAGAAAGTGATAACCAGAGAAAATCATTACCAGAGAAAATGATAACCAGAGAAAATGTTAACCAAAGAAAATGATAACCAAACAATAACAAGGAAAATAATGATAAGATGAGCCTATTTTCTAACGCGGCGTTGCAAAAAGGCAAGTGTGAAGTCATACCATAAGAGCAGTATTTCTAACCCCCCTGCCAGATCATTAAACATTCATGAAGTTAACATAAAAGAACCATAGCGGATCAAAAATCTACATAACACAATTCTAAAAACCGGAAATGTTACAGTTAGCATACGATTTTCATGAAATAAAAATTATCTTTATTAATTCAAATTTCAATTAATTGATGATGTTTTTTTTTTTTTTTTTAAGTTACAGGTCAAAAATGTACCTGCGACACCCGAATGCGGGTGAGGTAACCACATATGAATCATGAATGCAGTACACAGTTTATAGAAGGGCTAAGGCATCGCGCGACAAAAGCAATACTTGGCAACTGCCTGTTACGTCACTGGGTCCATGCTATTTTGACCCGAATTTGTACCCGTAGACTTGTCCTAACTACCTTTTTCTATGAACTGTGATCCAATGGTGATGCAGTACCTTATTGTCATTGACTAAAAGATGTGAGCGTGCACGTTCTAACTTCTACGGTTTTACCGCATATTAGTAGTTATTGCCTAAATATTGTCGTCTGCTCTTATATTATAAAATTTCAATGTTATTTCATGACCTTGTAACTGAGGTCATTTCAGAAATTCACAGTTCTTACATGACATACATGTACTGGTACATAAACATAATGTTAGGTATATGATAATGTTAAGTACCTACCTACCTTACTACCTACAGGCTTGAGGCTACAGCTATAACTATTCGGCTTCTTTTAAATATACCTAATTTCCTTATTGATAATTGGATGCCAGCGCAGCTTAGGTCAATTATTAACTTATTAAGGAAACTTACCTAACTACCTAGCCTACCTACAGAGTAAAGGCTAGTCACTAGTGTTACAGAGTACCTACAGGCCTCCAAGTTAAATAGGGTCAAGCAGGTAGGTTACAGGTATAACTGTCATGCGCGTTTGAGTGATCTGTAATATCGACCGATTTCGCTGCGCAATCTGTTGATCAACAGTTTGCGCAGCCATCAATCGATAGCGCAACCATCGATCGATTCCTGCACGTTCGAATGATATGATTTTTTTTAGTTTTAGATTAAATTGGCACATTTTATAGCGTATACTAAAATAAAAAATCATATCATTCGAACGCGCAGGAATCGATCGATGGCTGCCCTATCGATCGATTCCTGCGCGTTCGAATGGTATGATTTTTTTTAGTTTGTAGTTCAAATTGGCACATTTTATAGCGTATATCAATCGATAGCGCAACCATCGATCGATTTCTACTCATTCGAATAATACAGGTTTTCTTTGTTTATTCATTTAAATAATTGTTTTAAATACTTTTTTTATATTTAATAAGTCGACCATCAGTCGATTGTTGCTCTATTAAATGTAACAATTAGATGCATAAACTAACAAAATCCATATCATTCAAACGCACAACAATCGACTGATGGTTGACTTATTAAATATAAAAAAAGTATTTTTCCAATAAAAACAAAACAATTAATTAAATGAATAAACAAATAAAACCTGTATCATTCGAACGAGCAGAAATCGATCGATGGTTGCGCTATCGATTGATATACGCTATAAAATGTGCCAATTTTATGGACAAACTGAAAGAATCATATCATTCGAACGTGCAAAAATCAATCGATGGTTGCGCGTTCGATTGATATATGCGATCAAATGTGCAAATTTGATGTAGGTACAAATAAAAAAAATCAAATCATTTGAACGCGCAGGGATCGATCGATGGTTGTGCTATCGATCGATGGCTGCGCAAACTGTTGATCAACAGATTGCGCAGCGAAATCGGTCGATATTGCAGATCACTCAAACGCGCATGACATAACTATAATTGTGCTGTGGCACCCAGTCTGAAAAGAAGGTCCCCACAGGCCACCGACTGTCACACCCAGGATTTTTTACAGAAATTTGGATTTGGGTGACAGATATTTAATTTTATGGGCAATTTGTCTCCAAAGATTTTTAAATTTGTCTCCAAAATGGCCAAAAATCTCAATTCGCTCCACTAATTACCTAGGTACATGTAAACAACTAAACATAGAAATTAATTAGGAAATTGGCACCGGATAATTCAGGATACTAATTTGACAGTCTGGAAAAATAGGTGCTTTCTGATGAACTAATTAGGTACCTACTCTGTTGGAGTTTTACAGACTTAGAAAATTAATGGTAAATTACTAAATATTGTATAATCCGCAGCATTTAGCATATAGAGTTCATCTGTTAGCCTAAGCAGTTTTCCAGACTGGCTGAGTAATTTCAAGGCCTCAATACTTAGTCCCCGGGGCTGGGCCGGATAAACTTCACAGCTTCATGCATCTTTTTAAGTTTTGAAGACTGGTTTGGGTGCAGAAATAACTTGGAAACAAAGGAAATAAATAGGACTTGGGCCTTTGCCAGTTGGAATGATTATTTATGTGAAGTAAAAAAGCATGTCCAAACTCGCCATATTTGTGAGAAAAATAGATAAAACTCGCCATTTGCATTTGAAGGGCTCAAAATAACTGTCACAAACTCGCCATTAAAATGGCGAGTTTGGACATGCTTTATTACTTGGGTCCCATACTGCAGGAACTCAGAACTGGTTAACTGTTCTCCAAGAAATCCTCTATTTTAGCTTCTGTTCTGTTCTCAGTAAAATACATGTAAATATAGGAGGAAATTAAGGATTGTTTGCACAGAAAATGTTGAAAATGTCCCATATTCTGCAGACTGGCGATTTACCTGCGTTTCCCAAAAAGAAATTCTCCAAAATAATCAAAGCCAGTCTTCAGAATATGGGAGATATATGGGAAATTCTCACCAAACAACCATGTTTTAAAGTGTGGCAGGAAAGTTGCCAGTTTAGTGAGAAAATGGATCCAGGTCGACACATTTAAGATAGTTTAAAGGAGAAATTTAGCTTCCTAGCCTAGAAAAGATTTTACACTTGAAAACATCCTTATGCCTGATGCATGTGTATCTCTTGAGACTATTTTAAGAGAGATTTACATGTTATTTACAGGTTTTCCAACTTATTAAACCCCTCAAAAGTCGCCAATATACTGACGACTTTGTCCATACTTTAAAACATGGCCAAACAATTTTCAAAGTATCATAAATTCTGTTCAAAATTAAGTTAAATAAGTAAATTAATATTATTGGTGTAAGTCCAGACTGCAGAATATGGAACATTTTTTCAAGACTCTCTGCGGAAATTGGAGATCTCTGCAGGAGATCATGAATTAATTCCTATGTTACCATTAATTTAGATGTGGGAGATTCTGAATCTGCTACTGCGAGTTAGAGAATAACTCTCTCAAAATAAAATCTCTACGGGAGAAGACACGCATTCTGCAGAGAAGGTGCTAGTATGCAGAACGGCACTGTCGGCACAAACTAACATTATGACAAATCTTAATTTTTGTAAAAAAAACTCCTGGGTTTACTGTTTATGAAGAGTGGAGACATACTTTTTCAGACTGGAATTATTAGGAAAAATTCTCGGGAAATCAAAGATGTTGGTTGATCATCCAAATTATTGGAAATTGTTGGTGGACTGTTTCAGCTTTGGAGAAGTCAGGCACTGATGTACTGTCAGTTGAATTCTGGATAATATAATTTGTGCACCAAGTACAGAATGGACCATGAAATATAGTTAATAGTTATTAGTCTGGAGCATATTAATGAATTAATGGACTAAGACTAACAAGTTTGATCCTATTTCTATTTTTAGGACTTATAAACTGAATTTATTTTAAATATAGTTTACTATTTTAGTAGCTTACACATGGTTATTTATTTTTATTTTATTTAAGTGATGAATTCCTTGCTCCTTATTTCCAGTATTTTGATACTGTTGGAGCTTGTCTCTTTGTCTTCAGGTTAGTCTTTTTATAATGAATACACAATATTTTGCAATAGTGAAATGATTGGTAACATCTATTTCTAAATTACTTTTTAATCATTATGTTCCAACAGGTAGACTATCTGGACAATTTGACTCAAAAATACCTCTCTCAGCTCGAGGTATTAAAGATGAAAAGTTGACAATTCCATGTGGAGTAACTCTGTTGGGAAAGAATGAAAAGGTGAGAGAAATTGAGCTCCTGATTTCATTAAACAAAAATTTGGTAGCTAGGGTAAATTATGAATTATCGGTCAGTTTCACATCTTCGGTCATATAAGAAAAAACAACATTATAAATGTTATTTTAATTTATTTCAATTGGTGTGACCGAAGGTGTGAAACTGACCGATAATTTGTAATTTACCCTATTACTTATTAACTATTCAATTTAATGTAGGTACATCATGTAATGATACTTATTAACTTCTATTAGTATTCTTATGTCATTTTATTTAAGATTGGCAATGAATATTTAATAAATTGTATAGCTCATTATATGTATAATATCTTGTAGCTAAGTTTGAAAGAGAAGGTTCACTATTACAATTCATAGCCCTAACAATAGACAAACTTCTCCATAGCTTGATTTTATTAATCAATAGGTAGTCAAAATAGCTATTTGGTAATTTGAGTTCTTTATAGTTAACTTTTTTATTCTTCATTGAGAGAAAATACATCGAATCTACAGTTAAGATGTATTATTTTTCTGTTATTTGTAGGTGCAATGGCGTGATGTGAAACAGGATAAAATAATCACAGATGAGGGTAGAGTGAGAGTAGAGGAGGAAACTGGTAATGTCTGGAATCTGGTGTTTGAACCTCTTCTGGAATTTGACAGAGGTTTCTATGAATGCATCATTGCCAAGGATCAAGAAATGGAATCTCTTTACTATGAACTGGCTGTACTAGGTGAGAAAAGTAATTTTTATGCACTGGAAACTTTACTTGCAAGTTATTGTTACGGAAGGATAAAGACACTAGAGGGAGAATTTACTGCTTTATTCCGTAAATTATCAACGTCCTTGTAAAGAGGGAAAAACTAACATCAAAATCTTTTTTGATTACAAGGAAGACGCAAATACCACCAATATAGAAACCCTAAGTGACAGAAAAAAACATTTCGATAGTTCATAAATTCTTAGAGAATCAACTTTATAAATTCCTAGCGAATCAAATTTTAAATACCAAGAAAATCAATTTTTAAATTCATACAGATTCAGTTTTTAAATTCCCAAAGATTTAACTAATTGGAACATAAATAAAGCGAAGATTGAAAAAGCAGTAAAAAAAATGTTAAGTTAACACTAAATATTAGCAGAAGCTACAAAATTAAAGATTAACTAATTTAGGCAACTTGAAGGACTATATGCATAGTTATCTCTAACTTTTAAACATTCACAGAAACTAGCGACTGTATAGATATGCAAGAAATATTAAATGCAAAATTTAAATTACCAGAAAGTTATGTAGGACGCAAGAAATATTAAATGCAAAATTTAAATCACCAGAAAGTTATGTAGGCTTAGCTTAGTATAATGTTATTATCACCTCTATACTAATTACAATTACTGCCAAATGAAATTATAATAATTGGAAAGAATACTTAATTAGATTAGCATTTTATAAAAAATGGATAAATTGGATATGCTAATTTTAATTTCTTGATGCTTGATTTAACCTACCTAGACTAAAATATTTTAAATTGAATTCTAGTAATCTTACGAGAAAGTGATTCCATGATGAACAGTAGGATTGATAAAATGTTATGGAAATATATCTCGGAAGTAGTTTTTGTGGTGTTAATAGAATGTTTAAATTGTATCACCTACTGCGGGAAAGACGAAAGAGAGAAAATTATTTAATCAGGAATAATAAGAAATAAATATAACATACTGGCCTTCACAGTTACAATTTTCATTAATTAGCGAACTAGTAATGTCATATTCTTCTGCATATAATCTCTTGGTATTTGGTGAGCCATTTTATCTACATTTATGAATATTTATCTATTAACAGTGAACTTTTAGTCAATCTGTTAACTAGTTAAGTTGATTATGTTTGTTTTCTTCAAATTAAAATTGAAGATACAGTTAGGCATCCATAACACCATCTTCTTTTCTTTGTTGCTAATATATATATCTCTTCTTTTTCAATTGAATAAGAATTACAATAGTAAAGCTAAAACTATAAATTCTCATTGTTTTCAAGAGCCTAGTGATGACATCAAGTGGAGCACTACCTTAGCATGTCGAGAGAGGTACCATAAGAACAAAGGAGATGCTTGTGATGCACGTGGAACATACCCGTGCTGCAACTACTATTACATTAGTCAATGTGGCTACTCACCTCTGCATTGTGACTGTTTCAAATGCATTGACTACAGATACAATAACACTGGTAAGTCATGAGGCTATTTAAACTCAACGTTGAAGGTTTTATCAAGTTTCAAGCTTTCGAATAGAAAATGAATAGAAATCTTTCTATTCGAAAGCTTGAAACCTGATAAAACCTTCAACGTTGAGTTTAAATAACCTCATAATAATATGGATTTCCCGTTGAGTTTGAATCTTTTCCATCAAACTGGTAAGTCAGTCTAGGATGTTTCAGATAATATCATGAATTATGTAGCTACTTCAGTAGATTTTTTTGAAATTTCATACTAGCAATTTGATTTTCTAAACTTCCGCCCCACTTGGGAGAAGGAAATGTTTTAATTATTTTAGCTAGATATTGATAATGTTTAGTTACCCTTGGCATTTACAAAGCTTTATAGCCAAATTTTTTTTATAAAAGTGTGTATCATTATATTCTGTGTATAGAACAATAATTCATCTCTGTTATTTTCAGAGCCATACTTCATGTACCCAGAACTGACATCAGTGCGCACTAAAGTTGGATCAAGAGCGGAAATCCCTTGTTACGTCAAGAACATAAAATCACCCGTAACTATTCTACATTTATTTCAGTTGGCTAGTAATTGTTCTATTTTCATATTCTGATACATTCTCCCTTTCTGCAGATTAAATTTGAGCGCTTGGTTGGAGATGACTATAAAGTTCTAGTAGATTTAAGCAACCCGCATTTGCAAAAAGACCCAAGGCACGTATTTGTTGTTTTCAACGACATAGGAGCTCTTTACCTTGAAATCAAAGCTGTTCAAAAATCTGATGAGGGAAAATATCGTTGTCGATTCCTTCAAAATGGAAAAACCTACCAGAAAGAATTTGACCTCAAAGTGTTTGGTAAGATATTTAATTGTTTATAAACTTTATGTAGGTAGCAGGTTAATAGCTACTGAGCCCATTGATATTTATTTTGCTGTAACTTTATAACTATTACTGTGATGAATCACAGTATCTGTATCATGTGTTTGAATCATATCACACAGTTTTAGCTTAATTTTGTATTCAGAATAAACTGTGTAATGAGATCTTCTTCCTAGAACTTGTTAACAATAACTTGATTCACTTTCCCTAGATGCTACTGAGAAAACTCGTTGGAGACCAGACAATCAGTGTGGGGGAGAACAGGAACTCTACAGCTCTAACAGTGTCAGTCGGTTCCTAGAAAGACAATGTGATGAACTGGGTGTGGCTCCGTGCTGCAAACCAAACGGATACTGTGGTGCCACTGTTGAATACTGTAAGTGTGATAAGTGTGTCGACTATAGGACATATGATCAGTTGTGGAAAAGCTGTGAGAAATCGGAAGGATCTTTCCCTTGCAACCCTGGCAACTGCATCAACAGTTATCTCCAATGTGATGGGAAGTATGATTGTGACAACGGAGCAGACGAAAAAAAATGTAAGTCAACTTCTCTCTTCAGAGTTAGGAGATTTTTGACCAAAATATTGATCTGAACATTATCTATAGTGGCCCAATGAGGGAGTAAAAAAATATAGAATGAACAGATGTAAACTTCTTGATTACATTGTTAGATAGAGTAATATTTCCTCTAGCTATACCTTAAATAAATATAATTTAAAAATGATTGGAAGTTCTTTGGTGTTTCTACTATGAGATTGGTTAAACTATTTATTCATTTGCGTTCCAACTGCCTTTGCCTGGTATTTTTCCTCTCGGCTAAAAGATACATTTCTTTTTAAAATAGAATAGCTATATTTGATTAGTAAATATCCTATAGCTACGGACAATATATTTATACTGTGGTAGTTTACTTAAGATGATTTATTTTTTCCTTTATTACTGTATATATGCTTTATTCATTTATAATTTACTTTACAGGTGAAATCAAAGGAGTTTTCGCTGAAATTGATAAAACAGAACTGAATGGTCCTCTTGGTGATAATTTCACTATGCCTTGTAAAGTCATGGATCTTGGAAAATATGAGACGGTAAGCTCATTTTATATCTATTAGCTAATCAAGGGAAATTTCCAATTAACAGAAAATAACTGAAGGTTATAATTATTATTATTTAAGTGACTATAATTTAAGTTACCAAATTCAAATATGCTGTGACATGCTTGAATGCTGACTTGCTTAAACGTGTTCCAGCAAGCTTAAATACGTTTCACCCGGTTTAAACTCGTTCCTGCCTGTTTAGACACGTTTCAGCAAGTTTCAAACACGTCCCGGCATGCTTAAACTCGTTCCAGCAAGTTTTAACACTGTTTGCCTAATTTAAACACGTTCTAGCAAGTTTAAACACGGAGTACCAAATTTAAACACATTCTGGCAAATTTAAACACGTTCTGGCAAGTTGAAACACGTTCTGGCAAGTTGAAACACGTTCTAGCAAGTTTAAACACGCTCTAGCAAGTTTAAGCACGTTCTAGCAAGTTTAAACACGTTCTAGCAAGTTTAAACACGTGTCATCATGTTTAAACACATTTCAGCAAGTGTAAACACGTTTCAGCAAGTTTAAACACGTTTCAGCAAGTTTAAACACGTTTTAGCAAGTTTAAACACGTTTTAGCAAGTTTAAACACGTTCTAGCAAGTTTAAACACGTTTTAGCAAGTTTAAACACGTTTTAGCAAGTTTAAACACGTTTTAGCAAGTTTAAACACGTTCTAGCAAGTTTAAACACGTGTCATCATGTTTAAACACGTGTCATCATGTTTAAACACGTGTCATCATGTTTAAACACATTTCAGCAAGTGTAAACACGTGTCATCATGTTTAAACACGTTTCAGCAAGTGTAAACACGTTTCAGCAAGTGTAAACACGTTTCAGCAAGTTTAAACACGTTTTAGCAAGTTTAAACACGTTTTAGCAAGTTTAAACACGTTTTAGCAAGTTTAAACACGTTTCAGCATGTTTAAACACGTTTCAGCATGTTTAAACACCTTCCAGAAAGTTTGAACAAGGTGTAGCAAATTTAAACATGTTCCATCATGTTTAAACACGTTTCAGCATGTTTAACTACCTTCCAACAAGTTTAAACACGGTGTAGCAAATTTAAACTCGTGCCATCATGTTTAAATACGTTTCAGTATGTTTAACACTTTCTTCCAACAAGTTTAAACACTTTCCAGTAACTTTAAACATGTTTCATCATGTTTAAACACGTTTCATCATGCATAAACACGTTTCATCATGCTTAAACAGGTTTCATCATGCCTAAACATGTTTCATCTTGATTATATATGGTACGGACACAAGTCCCCCAAGACATGAGCCCCCCTTTTTGCAACGGAGACTTCTCAATATTCTTGCCCGCCCCCTGATATACATATATTTTATGTTAAATTAATAATGTACTACAAAAGTATCGGACTATTGGGGTGTCGGACTATTGGGTTGTCGGACTATTGGGTTGTCGGACTATTGGGGTGTCGGACTATTGGGGTGTCGGACTATTGGGGTGTCAGACTATTGGGGTGTCAGACTATTGGGGTGTCAGACTATTGGGGTGTCAGACTATTGGGGTGTCGGACTACTGGGGCGTCTGACTACTGGGGCGTCTGACTACTGGGGCGTCTGACTAGTGGGGCGTCGGTCTACTGAATAGTAACCTTTTGCAACTAGGTAACTAACTAACCTAGTAGTTACTAACTACCTAGGTTAGTTAGTAACTACCTGTTTTAGCAATTCCAAATTATATTTTCTATTAGTATAATAGAAAATAGAAGGAAAGTTAGCTAGTATTATCCTCATAGATAATTTACATGAGGTGTTCTTATTAACAGGTAAATTGGAGGAGAGTTTTTGGAGATTTGCCTTTGCCTAGTGATGAAGTAGATGACGTCACTGTCTCCAACTCATCCGATGTTTGGAGACTTCACTTCGTCAGTACAGACTCCACGCATCAGGGACGCTACTCTTGTGAAATAAGGACTGAGACTGGAGTGAGCCGTCAAATGTGTAAGATGTCTCTTTAGTGCTTTCTGTTTTATATATGAAATTATACTGTTAGGTTCAAGAAATTAAATTTTGCAGCAGCACTGATTTATTTTATATTTTATTAAAAGATTCATCCTTTAATTCGTATCAAACTAAGATATTTGAGATTGAAATTTTAGTATAGTAAATTAAATCGAAATTTATGATTTAAATTTTTTTTCATTATTTCATAGCAAAATGTTCTATTAAATTTTTCTAAATACATCATTTGAAGATACAATGATAATTTTAATAGCAATTTCACTTAATACAAAATTTAATAATACCTTCATTACTCAGATGATTGCAAGTCTGATGGAGGCAACTTTACATGTGAAATTAATGTGCCGGAAGAAACCACAGAAGAAATCGACTCCAAAGAACCTTCCGTTGCTTGTGCTGGGTCTCTCTTTGCTTCGTATCTGCTGTGCTTATCTCTCATCTTCATGGTTCATCTCGTCTCTTAACTGCCTGCTGGAGCACTGAGCATAGATATATTATTTATCTAGATGGAGTGCAAATATTCAGATAAGATATGTACACTGTAAGTGGATATAGCTACAATCCAAACACAATATTTTAATGTGTATGAAGAAGTGTCCAACAACTATCTTTCTTTAATCTAATTATTTACCGTAGGGATGGGACGAAGTATCTGTAGCTATCTCCAAATAGTGCCCATACTTGCGAATACCATTGGTATTTATAAAAGTTTAAAATACAATTTATTAATTCTAAATTACAGTGAAGAAGTATAATTTAAATTAATATAACAATAATTTAATATAGCTAGAGAGCTATTCCTATTTTTCATAATTCCAATAGGTATTGGTGTAAATTTCAGTATCGTCCCAATCCTAATTTAGCGAGAATGGTGATGGTTTTTCGTTGCTCTCTATCTAGGTGTATCTGTGTCCTTTAATGGACTCAGTGTGTCCATAATGTGCCCTTTAATAGAGAGGTGTATCTCTCTATCTAGCTATATCTGTGTCCTTTAATGGACTCAGTGTGTCCTTTAATAGAGAGGTGTATCTCTCTAGGTGTATCTGTGTCCTTTAATGGACAACTCAAAGGTGATGGAAATATTGCAAACTGTAAATCTATCTAATTCTGATAGAATTAGTAATTGATCAATCTTTACTATAGAATCAAATAGTGAAAGAATTTCTCAATTCATGGTTAATAACTAAAATACTAAAATTTGTTGATTAGTTAAATCAAATGTTTTCATAATTTTCAATCAAACCGTAATTTAGATCTCATCTTCGAACCTATAACGTAAAGTGTTAAAAGTAGAGGTATAACTCCTACAGGTACTGCATAGTACATCTAGTAGCTATGTGTCTTATAGGTACTGCATAGTACATCTGGTAGCTATGCGTCTTATAGGTACTGCACAGTACATCTGGTAGCTATGTGTCTTATAGGTACTGCATAGTATATCTGGTAGCTATGCGTCTTATAGGTACTGCATAGTACATCTAGTAGCTATGTGTCTTATAGGTACTGCATAGTACATCTGGTAGCTATGTGTCTTATAGGTACTGCATAGTACATCTGGTAGCTATGTGTCTTATAGGTACTGCATAGTACATCTGGTAGCTATGTGTCTTATAGGTACTGCATAGTATATCTGGTAGCTATGCGTCTTATAGGTACTGCATAGTACATCTAGTAGCTATGTGTCTTATAGGTACTGCATAGTACATCTGGTAGCTATGTGTCTTATAGGTACTGCATAGTACATCTGGTAGCTATGTGTCTTATAGGTACTGCATAGTACATCTGGTAGCTATGTGTCTTATAGGTACTGCATAGTACATCTGGTAGCTATGTGTCTTATAGGTACTGCATAGTACATCTGGTAGCTATGTGTCTTATAGGTACTGCATAGTACATCTGGTAGCTATGTGTCTTATAGGTACTGCATAGTACATCTGGTAGCTATGTGTCTTATAGGTACTGCATAGTATATCTGGTAGCTATGTGTCTTACTGCTCAGTATATCTGGTATAGGTACTGCACAGCGGTTCTAGGGGAATTGCCACTGGGGGAACTGCCCATGTGGGTGAATTGTATACCTGTACGTGCCGATGATACCTTATACTGTTAAACCCTTGAAACCCATCTCAGAACAGAAAACTTGAAGTAGTTTAAAAGAATATTAGTATTTATTCATGAAAAGAATATGTTCTATTAAAAAAATTTTTTTCATAACGATAATATTTTTTCATATGAAGAATATTCTTTGTTTTAATTATGCTCAGGACTATATTTTTATACAAAACGCATAATATCACATCCCTAGTTATTACAGTAGTAATGGTCTTAAATTAAGTTAATACAGTAGACTCTTAAAAAATGGGAAAATAATATAAGTGTCTTGGGGCCCAACAGTCGGCGGGCCCAATTCTCTGTCCACGCTTATATTAGGAGGGGGGGGATACACCTAAACACACGGGGCGAGTGTGTGTTTTGTTCATCTCGTGTACGTAGTGATGCAGTCAGTGAGAGTTGTCCACCCAGTTGTAATTCACCCTCATGGGCAGTTCACCCACAAGGGAAGTTCACCCACATTGGCAATTTAACCAGTGGCAATTCACCCACATGGGCAGTTCACCCACATGGGCAGTTCACCCACATGGGCAATTCACCCACATGGGCAATTCACCCACATGGGCAGTTTAACCAGTGGCAATTCACCGTGCACCTTGCACAGTGTATCTCGTATATACTGCACAGTATATCTCGTATAGGTACTAGCTACACAGATTAATTTTGTTACTGAATTATCAAATATCTGGTAGATTCATAGACTACAGATCAATTTTCTCCAGATTAGATTCAGGATCTATTTTAGGATTAAATTTTATAATAGATCAATTAGTAATATTTTAGAGTTAAGGACGGATTGCCTTGCTTACCACTTAGCTACTAACGTACTTATTTAGTAACTAACAAATGAATGTTTAAAGAGTTCAAATAACCGCCTTTATTAATTTTAACTACCTAGCGTAAATCATGCAAAAATACTCATTAGTATAAATTATTAAAATCTGTTCACTTCATTTAAAAATATCTCTTCATTTTCCTCTTCCATCCTTGAGTGCAGGCAGCCACCGGTGTTTGTGTCCCTTTTCGTCACATTCCTTGATAAGTGACTGCATTCACAGAGTAGCTTTTCTGCATCTATGAGTATTGTCACCCACGGTGGTAGGTACCTTCGTTCATAGAGCCACTTTCCTTTTTTGACTGATTCTTCTAGTCCCTTGTATTTAATTTCCCTTTGACGTCAGCGATATGGCCTTTGGTTTCAAAGCAGACGTTAATTCCCCTAATAAATTATTCAAATTATTACCTAAGTATCTGGCTGTTTAAATTAATTATATGGAATTATACTTTTAAGGTATATTATTGCTGCTTGATATACCCTTGCGGTTTCTAGCTTGTCCAGATTATTATGATAATAATTTAAGATATATTGCAAATTGAATTTTAATTTACAGCTAGTATTATTATTATTGATTGACATATCTAAATACTAGAAATATTTAGCTACTAATATATATATATATATTTTTTGGGAAAAAATGAAGTTATCTGAAGAAAGAGGATTTTAAGTCCTATTTTCACTCTTATTGCTGTGCCTCTCATCTTACTTTCTTGTACCTGAATACTCTTGAGAAGAACTCTAAATGTTATTAATTCATAGATATTTATTTCAATGTTCTTATTATTTGTACTTAAACTGTTAATTGATTTTAGTTTTACCTTTTTATGTTGTATGAAATTTACTGTTATTTCAACATAATTTTGTTTTATGAATCTTATGTTTTTTTTATTAGCTATTTAGTTGTTTGTTTAATGAAGCTTAAATTTAACTTTATTATTGTAATTGTAATTCTTGTAACTAAACAACTGAAATGTTCTATCTTCAATTGCCGTCCTAATAGAATCTGTATACGATAACCCAGGCAGCAAGCATTATTCCTGGGATATTAAGGGAATAACCCTGGGAAGAAGGATATTTTCCTGGGATATTCCCTTAATATCCCAGGGATAAATCCTTGTTGCCTGGGAACATGTCCTTGTTACATGATGAGAGTGGCCTAGCCAGTTACTCTAGTGCAGCTACTCGCTCAGTGTGACCGCATCAGTCGAGTAACTGTCATGGAGATTCAATGCTATGAACATTGAGCTACTGGCATGCGAGTATCAGGGGGACAGCTGCTGTCCACTGTCACGACAGTTACTCGCACAGTGTAACAAGGCCTTTAGTCTATGTACTTGGATAGGAACTGACGTAAGGTGGGGTGGGACTGGCGCAAAAGGAGAACATTTTGTATATCACTTCTTCAATCTGTACTAGAAATACTAAACTTCCAATCATTTCTAAATTTATTGGATATATAAATAAATGAATGCAAATAAATACGATAGTCCTATGCTTTCTAATCGTATAATGCAAAATTGTAATATTTTATTTCTTTTAATGCGCCAGATTCACCCCGCTTTACGCTGCTTAATTATTTAAATCATTTAGCTATCGAATCTCAACACTGTGATTAAACACTGTAATATTGTCCATCATTTTATATTCTCAATGGAATAGGATCTTTCCCATTTGATGACCCCCACCAAATTTAATTTAAATTAATTTTTTCTTATGTACTTTAGTGCGTAGAATCCGAAAATCATAACCTTTTTTTTGTAGAAACTAATACTTTTTGAGATATTAGGGTCTGAAGTTATTCATTCCCTATGCATTACAAGGATTGAGAACTTTCAAACAAAACTCAGTTTTCACGCTTTTTGGTCAAAGAAAGCTGTAATGTAGTTTTTTGTATCCGCTAGTTTGTTGTACTGCACATCAAATGACCTGTCAGGGGGATATCCAGTATTGAAGTAAAAAAAGTACGAATAAAAAATCTAAATTAAATTTGGTGAAGGTCGTCAAATGGGAAAGATCCATGAAATAGGTATTTCATATCACCATTTTCGAGCATTTGTTTCACTCTCAATTACTAGTTTTAGATGCGTGCACTAATGATTGTTTTAACTAATACTTGATATGTAAAATCTGGTCTTGCCTAAATTATAGAGGGGAAATCCCGTTACACTGTGCCTAATTATATTAGAAATGAAACCATATTGAATTTTTTTCTTGTATCATTAATAAGGAATTGTAATTTAACCACATTTTCAAATTTTGTGCATAAACTATGGAAGTTCTCTCTAGTTCAACTAATGCTAGTGCTCAATTCCAGATATCTAGTGATAATACCAAATTAAATATTTACTATGAGTAATACAGTATGTTCCTGGTCATGAGGGGTTAAGGGCCGTACACACGTAGGGTTTTTTAAGTCTTTCCACCAGAGTTTTTGCTAAGCTCCTACTTTTTCCACGAGAATATAAGAAAAAACGATATAATTATTATTTATTTCAGTTGGTATCTATGATACAAGCAGGTATCATGGTTACCAACTAAAATGATTCAAAAATATTGTTGAAAAAGTAGGAGGAGCTTAGCAAAAAGTCTGTTGCAAAGACTTAAAAATACCCTACGTGTGTACGGCCCTTTAGAAGCGTAGAGGGCAATGAAACAGCTGACCTGGTTGTTGAAGCTGGACATAATATGGAGATCTGGACTGTTATTCCTGTAGGAAGAAATGATAAAAACAAACTAATTGAAGAAACTTACCTAGGAACCAGTGATAAACTCATTGGTATGACAGTCAGAATATCTGGGTTGGGCAAACATTTGTTCTCTAAGTTGAGGGGATCGTTTCCCGTACAAAACTAATTTTTTATGCATCGTATAGCTTTGAAATTTGTTTCACTTATAAAACATCGAATTGGGAATCTTTTTTGTTAATGGTAAAAAAAAAATTATAGAAAACGTGATAAGAGAAGAAACTTGATTTTTAGGGTGGGGGAGATGCAAGAAATTTGTTTACTCAGTCAATTTTCGACCCACAACGATGATTTGGGTATCATCAGATTTGAAAAGAAAATCATCTCTTTTGATCAAGGACGAATTCTGAACTTATGCAACGTTAGTACTGTTGTCCAAGTCTTTGCGCATCCAACGAAACCCATATCATCACTCGAAGTCATAAATTGACGAATGAGATACAGTTTGACTCGAAAAACAGTTATTTTCAATCTAGCCAAACAAGATATTTAGATTTTGAATTTTTTCAACTCCAGAGTAGGAATAATGTAAAGAACTGGACTATTTTTTGTTGCTCCAATCTTTCTGCATTCAATGATACCCATATCAGAGGTTTACGTCATAAATTAACGAATGAGATACAGTTTGACTCAGAATAAATAGTACTTTTTAATCTAGCCAAATAAGATTTTTGGATTTTCCTTTAGCTCCAACGTTGGATTATTGTAACGAAATAGACTCTGTTTTGTTGCCCCAATCTCTCAGCATTCAATGATACCACATCATTACTTTAGGACAAAAATTGACTGAGGAGATAAATTTCTTTTTGTTTTATATGTGTATCAAATTTTTAAATTTTACGATGCAGAATAAAAAAAATGGGGGGGGGGGGGAATTTCCTTTAAATGTAGATTGGGGAATGAAAATAAGTGACGCGGTAGGCTTTCAAGCTTGTCGCCCACCTGAACGGAAGCGGCAAGAATTACAATCAAAAAATGTAACTCGTATATTTGAACGTGCTAATAGCTAACGTAACTATTAGGCGGATCGGAACGGAAACGACGCGGATATCTTTGAAAAAACATTTTTCTGATAGTTCAGATGCGTCCTAGAGACCGCGCATGCGCAGAACGATGCTTGAAGAGGCTAGAAAAAAACTTTATATCTTCAAAGGTGTACTGCATCAAATATGAGATATTGATTGTCAATTGCATTAATTGTGACATACCCATTCAATTTTCACTAACTAATTTCACAGTAAGTTTTAACATTGCAATAAATCACTCCAATTTAATTTCAGTAACTTTTGATAATTACTAGACAATGTTCCAGTACTAATTTATTTATTTATTAAAGTAACGTACGTAATTGAACTAAAGACAAAGTAATGAAAATAACATTCATATGTAAATATTTTGAAGAGAACGAGGTACCTACACCTTAATTTAACTGATCAGTAGCTAAACATAGGATCGACGTCGTTTACGTTCCGTTTTCATCTGAACAGGTGTGAGTACTGAACGTCGTGTCGTGCCCATTCCAACCAAGGCTTCGAAACTTCCGTGCGGTTTCCGACTAGCTTCATAGAAACTGTTATGGCTCTACAACATATAAAATGTTGAAATTCATCACCATCTTTAGGGGGCAGGAAGTCTGATTATCAGACTGGGGGTTTCTATCATTATTGCCATCCCCCCCCCCCCCCTCATTGTCCCGAGGCAACCTCTAGGTCAGGTTTAATAGTGACAAAATGTATGTTTTACAGTTTTACTATAAAATAATTAAGCTGATTTTAATAAAATAGTGTCATATTTTCGGCGAAAGGACTTAGAAACATATGTGACCCTACTGTATTGGTAATCAAAAGTCCAAATTTGGGCTCACTAGGGAAGTAGCATCGTTGTGGTCTCGCGAGTTGCCGCGCGCTCATAATGTGAGAATAACCGCTCTAAGAAAATACCCTACTTTTAAGTTGATGATTGACAAAATTGTATTCAAGCGGCAAAGAACATAATTCAGGTATCTCATGAAGCAGTACAAGAAGGAATCATGATGAATTTAAATATCTAAAATAGTAAAATCCCCATTGATTAAATATGGGATAAAGTAAACAAAATACTGGGCAAGTATACCGGTTTCACTGCTCCAGTTATACTTGACCTTATCTCTCAACAAACAGTCGTTAAAAATCTAATTGGCAAAACCTTTATCAAAATATCAAAAGGGTAGAAAGATCCTGCATTCCTTAAGATTTAAGAAAGATCAAAAAAGTGTGGTCCCTTCCGAGAGGGAGATGACAGAGAGTACAACTTTCCTTTCCAGGAACATCAATACTCATATGCTTTCAACACAGCTGATGGAGGTGATAACATCCACTATCAAATGATAATTAAGGTATCTAACTGTATCTTCCTGATATTATTAACAAGTTCATTCTATATTTTATTTGTGGAGATCATCTATTATAATACAAATTCCAAACCCAATAAGAATATTTAACTAAGAGATATTTACAGACCAACCGCATTGACCAGCTGCATATGCAAAATCCTTGAGTACGTGCCCAATGTCATATTGGTATCATGGTATGGAGTATCGAGCCTAGAAAACTGGGTACGACTATTTACCGAATGGAACCTAATGGTACCGAATGGAGTCCTACCCACCTCTATTTCGGTAAATAGTCTCAGGACTATTTACCGAATGGAAGTTATTTTTAGCTGAATAGAGGTGGGTAGGACTCCATTCGGTGAATAGTCCTACCGAGAAAACTGATATCTCCAAAACAATACGGATTTCGCCAAACTGGCAGCAAAACTTATGTGCTGGTGCAACTAGATAGTGATGTAAAGATTACTTCTTGTTCTTTGACTTAGAAAAAGCCTATGTCACCACTTGGCGTACAGGTATTCTACAAATTCTCCCTCATGTTCGCTTTGGAGAAAAATGGCTATATTTCTATATCAATTTCTAAAGAAAAGAAATGCGAGTAAGAGAAGACTCAACTCTCTCCGGTAAGTACACTCAACACGAGGTACTACCCCATGGAAGCATACATAATTGTATCCTGTTTCCCATTGCCATTGAAGTAAATGATATAACAAAATACGTAACATATAACAAAAAGTGTACACTCTACTTCGATGACTTTGCGTTATATTCCAGTTCTACAAGTCTACCAATGCTACAGAAACATTTGCAATTTGGCGATGATAGACTGATCAAGTGGCGAGTAATATGGATTTAAGTTCTTAACTACTAAGAGTGTAGTAATACTCTTCACTAAAATCAGAGGTGTATTTCATCATTCCGATATCGAATTGGATTGACAACCATTGAGAGTTGTAAATGAAAGATTCCTTGGGTTTACCCTGGATAGGAAACTGTCTTGGGTACAGCACATAAACCGCCTTAAAGTACGATGTCAGAAGGCAATGAAACTGATTAACTCTCTGTCTCACTCCTCCTGAGATGCAAACTGAATATCTTTAATGTAAATATATGAACTTTGATCACGATGTAAATAAGATAGTGGATGCCAAATTTGTTCCTCTGCACCTGCATCAGTTCTCAAATTACTTGATTCCGTACTCTATCTCGGAATTACACTGAACACAGGTGCATTCCGATCCTCATTGGTTCTTGAGACAAGTAGAAATAAACTTTGTCTGCAACTGTATGCGAGAAGTTCAGGCATGCTTGGCTCCCCAGCCCACAGTTCAATTAACAAAGCTGAGTACGACTACATGTTCTATAACCCAACAGTCCACGATTCATTGAATTCCGAATGAGAAGATTGATCGAAGTCTTTAATCTTAACTCACCTAAAATATGCCACTCCTGAAACCACACTATCTGTCCATGCAATACTCCTAAGGAGCCTCTATACCCAGGTGTAATGAACATCGTCAAAAATAGAACACCACCAAATGTACCAAAAGCATGTCATGAATCGCATCACCTAGAACGGCACAGTGATGCGATTCGCATATACACTGACGAGTCAAAAACGAATGATGAAGTTGAAATAGCATCGGTCCTCCCCTACTATGATTACAAAATAAAATTCATTTTGGATTTTAGAAGTGTCCTGGCATAATGAAATAACTTGCTATATAACTACCCTCTTATTTCCATTTTTAGAACTTTTATTTGAATCTTTAGTATTTCCGTAGGTACCTACCTACATGATCTATTTTATTTAAGTGATGAATCCCTTGCTCCTTATTTCCAGTATTTTGATACTGTTGGAGCTTGTCTCATTAACTACAGGTTAGTCTCGACCCTTGATAACTTTTTATAATGAATTCCACAATAATTTCAAATAGTTGAATTTCCAAATAGACATCATATTCTAAATGACTTTGTGATATTTATCTTTCAACAGGTAAACTGACTGGACAATTTGACTCAAATATACCTCTCTCAGCCCGAGGTATTCAAAATAAAATATTGAAAATTCCATGTGGAGTAACTCTGTTGGGAAAGAATGAAAAGGTGAGACGAATTGAGAACCTGATTTTATTTTGGAAAAAATCTAATTTTGAATAAGCTTTAATTTATTGTGGACCGTATGCTTAATATTGCAAGCTTTAATGGGTTAACCCTGGAACGACCAGCGGGCCTCAGAGGCCTGGTTCTGTTTCATATATTTATGTATAATTTGAAAACTAATTGACTTGAATGGTTGAAACTTCGTGACTTTCATTGCCTATGACGTATAAATATCAGTGGAAATAATGTAACAAAATTGGTTATGTTTAGTTTTGCTCGATAGTTAGTACATTTGTTAAATTTTCTATTATCTTGTAACTAAACTGAAGAGGTTTGATAAATATAGTTCACAATACATAGCCCTAACAAACTACTTAATAGCTTTCTCAAAATAATAAATAGTTGAAATAGCTATTTGATATTATGAAAATTTTATAGCATATCAACTATTTTCAATATATAGAAAAAATAATGAATAGATTAATTCTTTTTTCTGTTATTTGTAGGTACAATGGCGTGATGTAAAGCAGAATAAAATAGTCACTGACAATGGTAGAGTGAGAATAGAGAAGGAAAGATATGCTAGCAATGTCTGGAATCTGGTTTTTGAACCTCTTCTGGAATTCGACAAAGGCTTCTATGAATGCATCATTGCCAAGGATCAAGAAATGAAATCTCTTTACTATAATCTAGCTGTACTAGGTGAGGAAGAGAAAATTTATGCTTCGGGATATTTGATGGTTAGCTACTGTGTTCATTAATTATCTAGCTTTGTCATGTTTTTTCCACCAAAAATCTTTAGGTTTTTATTTGATCATATTATTTTCATTTGGTTAGTTTCATGAATATTTAGCTGTTTGCAGTGTTGTTTCGGTCAATTTGTTAAATGTAGGTTCATTATGGTTATTATTATCAATATAAGCACCCCTGCTCGCACGAGTGGAGCCATTTGTACTGAATTTCCATTTAACTAATCAAGAGTATATTGGTTGAATTCCTACAGTCTCCCAATTCTTTCAAGAAAGGTAAAAGATGTGAGAAGCCTAGGGTCTTGATGACTAACAATATGAGTTCTTGCCTCTGGGCCAAGACCACATCGTCGGCTTTTATCATTGTTCCACCTTCAAGTAATTTTGTTTTGGGTGTAATTTTATCATGCCCTGTTAGAATTGAAAGAGTTGATAAAGACACTTCCAACTTTGCTTATAGCACCTTCTGTATCCAGGAAGAGGGCAGGGGCTAATATTTTATTCAGAATTGTTTCTTCAAGCTTCTGTACAATGGCATGCACGGCTGCATCAGATGAGTGGCACTGTTAGGAAGCAAACTGAATTCTGTGCATGCTCGGATTGAGTCCGTCAATGCAATCGCTTAGATGACAGTATGCCAATCAAAAAAAAAGGCAAGAGTTATTGGCGTACCATAATCTTTATGTAACTGTACCCTGGTTTCAAAGATTCTAATTCCGAAGCCATGACCCCCATCAATCACCTGGGGATTCTTAGTCTGAGTCCTCCACAAGGACCTTCAGCATGATTGCTACATTGTAATTCACAAGCTGCTCCACCACATCAGGCTGCGTGCAGACCAAAAGCGTTATAACAAGCTTGCAAGCTGGTTGGCACGCGTGAAAAGAAGGAGACACGCAGACCAAAAGTTATAGCAAGCTTGCAAGCTGACTGGCACACATGAAAAGAAGGAGACACGCAGACCAAAAATTATAGCAAGCTGGCTGGCACGCGTAAAAAGAAGGAGACACGTTGACCAAAAATTATAGCAAGCTTGCAAGCTGGCTGGCACGTGTGAAAAGAAGGAGACACACAGACCAAAAGCGTGAAATAGCAGCATTAGCGCAGGCAGTGTCTAGATGAGAGTCGTAAGTTTGCGATTGCACTCCACCCACCTGCCGAAATTTATGTTACAATTAATTTACCGATTCATATTTTTTATTAGCCATGATTTATAGTTGAGTAGGGTAGGTTTTGATTTATTGGACAGATCTATACATTTTTGATTATGTAATAAAAACAAAATATCAATGTAATTTAAATAGTAATTATTATGAATATGTTCTTACATTATTGAGAATGAGGAACAGTCCGATAACTCAGAACTTCCCTATAATTATAAAATTACATACAATAAGTAATATACATTGTAAAATAATTATATGAATGTATTTAAAGTATATAGAAATTTATTCTTCTTTCGTAGTGATGAATAAAAATTTATTTTCGGAAGGTTGAAATAAATTTCTTTCATCAATATATTGTCCACCAAATCGATCGGTGTTTGAATTTTTGTAGGAACTAGCAGAATTCCTGGAAGGGAGACGCACACACACTCCTCGTGTGGTATCTGGCAGGTAACTGCCTGCTCATAAAGCTGCGTGAAACCATCTTTGGAGACAGTTGCCGCTTTCCAGCTTTAATTCCAGCTTTCGCGCTTGCTCTTACTGCTTCGTGTGTGCGCAGTTCAATAGGAATAACATGTAGCACGATTCATGCCTGCAAGCTTTCCTGCCCGCTTCACGCGAAAACGCTTTTGGTCTGCGCGCAGCCTAAGGGTTATACCCATAAGAGCGGTGATTCTGGTTACTTTCTTCAAATCAATATTAAAGAGGTGCAAGTAGGCAACCATTTAATTTACTTAGCATAGACTGGCACTGCTCATTAAACCGTATTCGACGAAATAACCGCCATATCTTTCAAATAAATCCTGATGTACGAGCCCCAAGGATTGTAAGTATGGAAAGACGAGAAGAACCTCAACGTGGAACATTTCCGCGTGATACCACGAGTGGTAATCACTTAACCTAAAGGGAGACTTGATGGTTGTTAATACAAGGATTTCTTCCATGTACGTAACGCTGATTAAGTTCCTGTGTGAGAAATAGCTCAAAGATAAGCATACTACATTTTTACGAATTGTTCACATACTAATGTAGGTTCGGATAAAGCTGTCTTTTCCTCCACTTCTTCAACAAACTTAAGAATTTCGAACGAAGGATCATCATTTCCTGATTCCTCCGAAACTTTTAACTCTTGAAAATGCGATCGCCTACATAGAAAGTACGGTTTACAATGAAATTGTAATAATCGCAATTGTCGTAGTGCAAAACAGCTAGTGAACAAAATGTATACTATATACCTGATTGCTGCCAGTACACAATCAGCCCTAATATCCTATGCATCAGGAGATATCAGAGTAAAACTATGTTGGATCCATAGTTACGTTGGAATTAGAAAGAACGAAGAAGCTGACAGAATGGTTAGAGAAGCTGCAGACCCTGATGCCATGATCACCATGAATGAATTACCCCATACAGATTATTATCCTCACATTAGGAAATAGAATGGGATTTGGTCCTTTCAATGAATAAATAAAAAATTATTTATAATATCTACAGCACGTGAATGGAACTAATTTTACCACAAAGTTCGTAAACAGGAAATTAACTGTCCTGACCCGCCTACGTATTGAACATAGTTTTTTAACTTATGAACACCTGATAATTAGCAGACAATCCCCAAATTATTGCGATATGTGTCATGTACCTATGACCGTGTTTCACTTATTAGCTGAATTCCCTGATTATCAACAGGAGAGATTAAAGTGTTTTCCTTCATACATTTCATACCTATCTTCTTTACTGAGTGAAACTGAAAGGGTTCCTTTTGATGTTAACCTTGCGATTACATACCTATCTAGAATGGGATTTTTAAATCAATTGTAATTTCTGAAACCACAATTTTTATCTTTCAGATGCTCAGCTATTAATTAATTGCAGAGCATATAATTTCGCGTACGTCTAGACTGAGCGATATTGCTTAATAAAGCAGGAAGTTCTATGATGAAACCACCACATAATAATCATAATAATATTTATATTTTTAGCCTCCATTTAATAAGATTTACAATGTAGCTAACACTATAAATTCTCGTTGTTTTCAAGAGCCCAGTGATGACATCAAATGGAATATTTCTTCAATATGTAGATTTACTCACGACGAGAATAAAGAAGACGCTTGTGATGCTGGTGGATCATATCCTTGCTGCAACTACAATTACTTCTCTACATGTGGCTACTCACCTCTTCATTGTGACTGTTTTAATTGCATTGACTACAGACATAAGGATATTACTGGTAAGTCGGAATTTGACAGGGAAGGATTCTTATTTCAGATTTTTGAAGTCTGTGCTTTATAGCTTCTTTGAACGTTCAAAACTCTGTATCGTAATATCTTTATCATCACCTGATTCAATGTTTGTTTCAGAGCCATACTTCATGTACCCAGAATTGACATCAGGGCGCGCTAAAGTGGGACAAAGACTTACATTCCCTTGTTATGTCAAGAACTTGAAATCACCCGTAACTATTCATATCATTTTTTAAATCTATTGACTAAAAGTTACTCTATTTAATAATCTGATTATTAATAACATATAATAATCTCTATTTAATAATCTCTTTTTTACAAGATTACATTTGAGCGCTTGGTTGGAGATGAATATGAAGTTCTAGCAGATCCGAGCAACCCAAATTTTAAAAGACATCGGAAATATCTTTCTATCATTGTCGATGGAATTTTTTACCCAGCAATCTTTCCTGTTCTGAAATCTGACGAGGGAAAATATCGTTGTCGATTCCTTCAAAATGGAAAAACTTTCCAGAAAGAATTTGACCTCAAAGTATTTGGTAAGATATTCAATGGTTTTCATAAGTAGGTATTTGATAGTTACTGAAACTAGTGTTAAACCAAATAGTTTAACATTTACATAATACTTTATTTTACATGATACTTTATTTTGACAAAGCGCCATCTAGTGGTGAGCATAATATTAAATTTTTCTCGAGTCAATGACGCAATCTTGTTATATTTGTAGAATTGTTACGTAAAGAATGTTTATATTCTAGTATGTAATATTCATAATTGTATCTTTAGATATTGTACATCTGTAATCATAGTGTACCTATATATATGCATTTTAAATTTGATTAACTATTAGTAATTGACGAAGATATTTATATATTTTGGAAATATTTATGAAGATTCAAGGTCATCTATCGGGAAATAATGTAAACAACGCCATCTATCGGATGATCGATCAAGCTTATGTTAGCTAATGCAAACCCTATATTCACTGGAAATACAGTGATTTAAACCGAAATATTTCTTATCATTAACTAATTAATGTTCATTTGTCATACTAAAAGTATTCCTTAAGAAATTTAGTTTCAGTATCACCGAATTAACTCAATTTTGTATTAAGAATAGTAACAAGTAAGGGAAGGTGGTCATCAATGGGACACTGGGAACAACTTTTTTATTTGAGGGTAATTTTTAACAACTTCTTAATGTCAAATTAGGCACACTTCGGTGCATTCACTCGCATTGCATTCAGCGGTTGGGGTGCAGTCAGCTCTGCTTAAAAGCTAAAACGTGTATTAGAGGTGGGAAAACTAAATTTTTCGTACTGTGTTTCAATTGTTATAAATTTGTTTATTTAACATATTATCATTACGGCATTATGATTATATGAAAGGATTGCCTTTATACTTTTGTAGTTGAACCACTATACCCATATGTTTTCAAAATGGCGTTATGTGATCATTGGGACAGTAAATTTGGTTAACAATGGGACAGTGTCCTATTGTCAACCAAACTGTCTAGTTATTCCATATGAATCAATAAATATCTGTTTTGGATACAATAACGTGAACTGTAGCTTCGGGGCTTCTTGTAGAAACAGATCTTCCAGCTGAAGCGGGACTTTCGACCATGTTCAAGGGCTTTAGCAATCTGAGGTCATCCCAAAGCACAACATATAAAACAAATTTCTCATAATAAAAGAAAAAGACGCAGCATGATTAAACCGAATGCACCAGAGAAAGAGGAGCTTATTGACGGTGCCACAAAAAAGGCCTTCAAAATATCATAAACTATAAAGTATCCGTAGATGTCCTGTAAACTTGATACATTCGTCTGAAGAAGTGGACTTGATGAACTTGAACCTCTGCGGAAAACGTTGGAAATAAAAATTTATGTTCTTGTACAGTTTGATGAGACTTCTAAAACGTATTCTGTTGGTGTAATTTACTAAGCCAAAGGATGAAAAAGATGAATACGAAATATTGATGTAAGGCGAAGATTCAAGTGCAATGAGTCTCATTTTTCAAATGTTCCTAGCATGGAATCGGTGAAGCTAGAGGTCATTAAACTGATATTGTATTATGACCCAACTAAGTGTGGGATAATTTAAAGAGATAATTCGAATTTGAAATTCAAGTATAACTTCATCAATATAACAGTTGAATGAACTGTCCCATTGTTCACCAGAGCTGTTATACAATGGGACAATTATTTTTGTTTTTTATTTAATTTTTTTTCTAGTCAACAGAAAATGTGATAGCAATCTAGTTAGTTTCATTTTATAAAGGAATATTTATATTAGGTATGTTTTTTTTGTTGTTCATATTTTGATCATAGTAAATGAAATATCGATCTTTTTGTGTTTTTGTCCCATTGATGACCACCTTCCCCTATACTGGAAAACTGTAATTTTATCCTATTACCTGTTAACAATAACTTGATTTAACTTTCCTAGATGAATCTGAGAAAACTCGGTGGAGATCAAACGGAATGTGTGGTAGAACTCTTGAACTCTATAGCTCTAACAATGTTAGTCGGTTTCTTCGAACGCCTTGCGATGAACATGGGCTGACACCTTGCTGCAGTCCATTCAATACCTGTGGTGGCACTGTCAAAGACTGTAAGTGTGATAAGTGTGTCGACTATAGGACATATGATCAGTTGTGGAAAAGCTGTGAAAAATTGGAAGGATCTTTCCCTTGCAATCCTGGAAACTGCATCAACAGCTATCTCCAATGTGATGGGAAGTATGATTGTGACAACGGAGCGGACGAAAGAAAATGTAAGTAGTAACCAAAAAATTATCAATAGTGGTGAGCGAAGGGAAATTGTGCAACGAGTGCAAACAATTAATAGTTATAGAAAACAACAAAATTTTAATTTCTTGATTTTACTTTTGGATAGAGCAACATTTCTTTTATATACAAATCTAATTTGAAGATTGTTGGAGGAAGTTTTGTGTGTTTACTTTCTAGTTTAGGATTGGATAAACTACTAAATTTTTTGTCGTCCACCTTTCTTTGCCTGGTATCTTCTGTTCAGTTAATTATGTATATTTCTATTTAAAATAGAATGTATTTAATTAGTGAATACCCTATAATGACAAAATAATTATGCTCTGATAGTTTATATGTATAATTTATGCAATTCATCAGCTAATAATTATTTACATTACAGGTGAAATCGAAGGAGTTTTCGCTGAAATTGATAACACCGAACTGAATAGTCCTCTTGGTGAAAACTTCACCTTGCCTTGTAAAGTCATGAATCTTGGGAAATTTGAGACGGTAAATTATTTTTATGTCTATTATCCAAGATCCTAGGTCCTTCCGCCGAAAGAACTTTTACTGAAAACACTTTTGCTGTACGGCACTTTCGCTTAATGACACTTTCACTGAATCCTGACAAATTTTTTTATCAAAATAAGGTATACTAATTTTATAGTAAAAACCAGTTAATCATTCATTTTGTCACAATTTAACCTGGCATGGTGCTAACCCTAAGCCCCCATTACACACACGTGCCCGTCTCCTTCGACGCAGTAAGCAAAATTTGGCTGGCGGTGTGATAGTCTTTTCTGGCTATCTGTCTTAGATGGTGGTTATCACTATGGTACTGATTACTTGGTACTTATACGTGAATTACGTCTTGTCTATCCTAAGTTACTAACTACACTTGTTATATTATACTTAGGGTCATTACCCAAAGCTCTGCTCACTGTACTATTAACTATGGATCTTTCACTTTATTATAGATCTCTTCACTTCATATCAATAAGTAAGGTTAATAGCAGCACAAGTATATAATTAATAATAATAATAATAATAATAATAATTTATTCAGAAAAAAGTTTGTACAAAGATATTATAACGGTTACAATATAATTTGCTAAACAAATTCTGATGCCCTTCCAGGTACCCTAAAATAGGGTATTATTGGGCAGTTTATTTATTGTTGAATTTCTATTAAAAACAATACAGCATATTAAAAGATAATCCTACATAAGAATACAATATAATAATTATAAATAAATAATTATACACAACTGTACTTCAAGCACACTACAATGAACAATGAAATACTAGCAAGGTTAGCGGAGAGTAAATATCTCAGGTGTTATTCTTAAGGCGATCTCTGGCTGACTGAGGTTGCTTACTTAGAACCGAATGATTATAGTGAGCAAGGCTAAAGAGGCCTTTACACGAGCACTGGTCAGTGCCACTATTCACCACACTTTTTTCACCACACTGCCCACCAATTAGCTCAGCGCCTTTACACGAGCAGAATGTGCTTTGGTGGGCACTGACACTTTAGTATCGTGGTTAGCATCTAATATGCTATTAAACACTAACGCTGTTAGTGTTTTATCTTTATAATCTTTAGATTTTATTTTCCATAGGCATGGGTGCTCTTCAACTAGGCCAATGAAAGGGGTTGTTGATTGTCTGGCAATCGCTACTGACAGACTGTGGCACTTTGTGGTGAGCGTTCGCTCTCAGAGCGATAGCTTGGTCACCACCAAGTTTTGCCAAAAAGGGTGGGGCAAGTAGCAAAGTGGGCGTGGCATAGAGCAGTGTCACCACAAAGTGGCACTGAGCACTTACCGTGTAAAGGCCCCTTAATAGACATACAGAAGGTTAGCTGAACAGAATTTTGTAAGACAACTGCGACAAATCAAATTGGTTCCTATTCCAAGGAACCGCTGATTTTTAACAAATATGCAGGCAGTTGTTTAGAAGCTTAGAACGTATTCGTAGCATGCTTACATGTTAAATTATTAATTCCTGTGAACAAATTGAATCGAATCACTATCACTACAGACACTACTAGTCTACTGTGAATAATTTTTATCGTGATTCGATGTATCATTTACCTAGATTAGATCTTGAAGAGATTTTCCCATTAGCATATACCTACCTGCACACTGCACACTATGAATTTAGATACCTATTTATTGTAATTTGCAGGTAGGTATTATAGGTATTTTATATTCTCCAAAATAGTTTGATATACCTAGCCCTAATTGTTTGAAAAAATAAACAAAAGACTCGTAAATTGAAATACATCAACTAGAAGTACCTAGGTAATTATTCACTCGGTTGGTGCCCAAGATGGTTCTATTTTAATGAGTCATTTAATGCACTTATTATCATTTCATATCTTAATAGAATGTTTCATTTACGGTTTTAAGAGTTATAGATCACTAAAAATGTAAAAAGAATCTAGAAAGCGCTGTGTAAATACCTCAACTGCCCATATTTCGGGGTTAATTACGAGACTTGGGCACCTATTTCAGCGTCTGCCAGACGAACGGATCAGCTGTTCCTGTTCAGTCAACCTTTAGTAAAGTATATTATCCTTGATAGTGAGAACTGATGTAATTCATTCATCACATCATTCCCGCCCAATATCACCAAGTTCTAAAGCTCTCCCAATATTAATTTATTAGAGATCGAAATCCAAAATATAAATTTTATCATAATAAATTTCTATTCAAGTTATTGGTAACTTAGCCTATTTGTTAAACATTAATTCTTTACTAAAGTTATCTTCACTTTTTTTACTACACAGATCTACTAATTGAAAATTTCAACTGATTTTTTTTATCATTCGTAAATATCAATCAAAATTATTGGACGTATTAAGGAATTATCTGAAATTCAGTAATTAAGTGAGAATAATAATTATTGTAGATTGATTAAGTTACAAAATTCAAACTCGTTCTAACAAGTTCAAACATACTTTAACACGTTCCACCAAGTTTAAACATGTTTTAATACGTTCTACCAAGTTTAAACATGTTTCTATTTTTTATTAAACACGTGTTTAATAAAAAATACAAGGAAATTTACCTGGTATTGTCCTCATAGGATAGAGCCATATATAGGGACTCTATGTTGAAGCTGTCTTTGGTGAATACAAGAGAAGGGGGTGGCGTCCCTTGGGCCCCGAGCTGTTGTAATTTGTATTTCTACCATGTTTACAATTTTTTACGCTACTTAAAGTTTTAAAGGATAGTGCTAGGGTTATTTCTCTTCAACTACGAAGTCTTAGACTTTTGTATTATATAGACTCGTAGTCTTCATTTACCTTCTCCTCTTCATAAGCGGCTGCATTCACGTAGTAGCTTTTCTGCCCCCATGAGAATTGTCACCGACGGTGGTAAGGGACTTTGTTCATGGAGCCACTTTCTTTTCCAACTGCTTCTTCCAGTCCTTTGTATTTAATCTCCTTTTGACGTCAGCGACATGGCCTTTGGTTCCGAAGCAGACGTTAAAGCCCTACTAAATTAATTAATTATCCTCATAGGTGTTCTTATTAACAGGTAAATTGGAGGAGAGTTTTTGGAGATTTGCCTTTGCCTAGTGATGAAGTAGATGACGTCACTGTCTCCAACTCCTCCGATGTTTGGGGACTTCACTTCGTCAGTACAGACTCCACGCATCAGGGACGCTACTCTTGTGAAATAAGGACTGAGACTGGAGTGAGCCGTCAAATGTGTAAGATGTCTCTTTAGTGATTTCTGTTTCATGCAGTAGAACTCCTCTATAATGAACTGCTGTATATAGTGAATCATCCTGATTAGTATACTTCTGTTACCTGTATTCAGCCTCTGCAGTGAACATAATGATTTAGTTTAATCAGCCACAAATTGCCATGAGATTTCTACGCTTCTCTGTATGGTTAATTAGTTGTATTTTATGAAACAGAAGTTCTACCAGTAGCTACAATTCTTCCATAATGAAGTCATGTGAAGTGAAGTCATGAGAATTGAAATGCGTCGTATAATGAATTAAAAAATGTATTTTCTTTGAAAGAAAATAGTTTATATAGTTTGCCATGAAAAGGCCAGTTTTCTATTCAATTCTTAAATCCTCCATAGTGATCTAGTTGTAGTTCACTATAGAGGAGTTCTACTGTACCTATATGAAATGATATTAATGTCAAACTAAGTTGATATTTAAAGATAATAAGTTAAATCGAAATCTAGGTTTTATATTTGTTTAAGTAACGAGTTCTAACATTTTTAAACAAAGCATTTGAAGCTTAATGAAAATGTTCAATTTCAATAAAAATAGTAAGTGATAATACAAACTCTTCATAACTCAGATGATTGCAAGTCTGATGGAGGCAACTTTACATGTGAAATTCATGTGCCGGAAGAAACCACAGAAGAAATCGACTCCAAAGAACCTTCCATCGCTTGTTCTGGGTCTCTATTTGCTTCGTATCTGCTGTGCTTATCTCTCATTTTCATGGTTCATCTCGTCTCTTAAGTGCCTGCTGGAGTTCTGAGAATAGATATATTATTTATCTAGATCACTCGGATATAATATATACTCTGTAATTTGCCATGTCAGCGCAATAATGTGGATATACAAAATTGTAATGCATATCACGAAATGTCTAACATCTTTTTACATCTAATTATCTACCAAGGAAGACAACTTCTTCTTTGCGCTCCATCTTGGTCTATAGTTATTCTGTGTCCTCGAGCAGACTAAATAAACTGAATGATGGAAATGGTTCGTGGAATTATGTCCACAGCAATAAGGCCACACGAAAAAAGCTCAAAGGGTATAAAAGCGCACAAGGAAAAACGAGAATTATTCAATTTGTCACATATTCGTATACAATACAGCCAGGTACACGTACGATCATGAAGTGTAAAGTTATGTAAGTACAACAAACTAGCGGATGCAACAAACACATTACGCATTCATATAAAAACGTGTCATAATTAGTAGCAGGTTTGGGATTTTTTCCTTTGGGACTTTTATACCTGTGGGTTATTTTCCTTGTCATTTTTCTTTATGGGCCTTTTTCCTAGTGGACATTTTTGCGGTTGTCTTTTCCTGTTGCATCTTTTTGGTGCATGACTGATGAAAACATATGCTACTAACTTTAAATCTATCCTACTTGAAGGAATTGGTAGAGATTAATTTTTAATATGGAATAATTAAGATACTGAGATAAGCTCTCCTATCATGATAGTAAACGAAAAATTCCGAATTCTTTCTTCGATTACGTCAAAAAAAATCATTATTTTGGATAATTCTTCTAACCGTAATTTTAAGATTTCAATTTTTTTGAACCTATCCCCTAATGCCTAAAGTGTTGAAACTCGATGTTTACAATACAATCCTTATTTATAGGTACTGTACAGTAAATCTCGAATATGTTCTTATATCCTACTTACTAATGCAATTAATCAATAACTACTTATTACGGTTTTACCTGCTCACTAACGTACTTAAACTTACTAACATACTTAATACCTACTTACTAACACTTATTTAGTAACTAAGAAATTAATGCTGAAACGGAGTTCAAGTAACTGCCTTAATTAGTTTTAAATACATCGCTAAACGTGCACAAATTCTCATCAATTAAATTAATTTAGGTATATTTGATGTAGTTCCAGTCGTTTTTTTTAATGAATCCTCGATGGTTTCATTTGATACTACCTCTTCATTTTCCTCTTCCATCCGTGAGTGCAGTCAACAGTGCCTGTGTTTTTTTCTTCACATTTTCTTTGATAATAGACTGCATTCACTGAGTAGCTTTTCTGCACCCATGAGCTTGTCACCGACGGTGGAAGGTGACTTTGTTCATGAAGCTACTTTTCTTTCTGACTGCTTCTTTTCTTTCTGACTGCTTCTTCCAGTCATGTATGGATCTTCAAATTAATTATATAAATATATTAAATTTGTGTTTCAAGACTTATTACAAATTGAATATTGTATGCTATATGGATAGTATTATTATTGATATATTATCAAAATCTTTTAAATATTTAGTTACTGAAAGATATGTATATTTTGGGTGAAATGTAGTCCTCTGATAACAAGGATTTTTTTATTCTTGTACTTACCTCAATACTCTTGAAAAAAAGGTTTTTAATTCATAGATTTATGTGGCAATGTTGTATTTGATTAAATATATTGAATTTTTAATGATTATACATTTTGTATTTGATAGAAGTTTTGTTTTACTTCAACGCATAATTTCGTTTTATAATGAATTTTAAGTTTTTTATTAAAATTGTTTGTTTGTTCATTGAAACTTTGATTTAACTTTATAATTGTGATTCCTATAGGTAATCAACTGAAATGTTCTATCATCAATTGCCGTCCCAATAGAATCTGTATACGATAACACTTAGTCTGTGTACTTATATGATTTTTTTTTTCTCAAGCTTCTAATAGTAATACTAAACTTCCAATTAATTCCAAATTTAGTGAACATGAAAAAATCTTCTCCTTTTACCCCTTTAAGGATTCTTCACACTTGTCAGGGATCTGTCTGGGACGTCTCCGGTCAGTGATTTTGTATCACTGAGAGGAGCCGGTACTGTGTGCATGTGTCCGTTGAAATTGAAGTAACGATATACTTTTTTCACTGACACTGAAACACTGAGAGGAGACGGACCGGAGACTTCCATGACAAATCACTGACATGTGTGAAAAAGCCTTTATGATATAATTAGAGGACATATACAATTATACATATGTCCCATTTCAAATAATTTATTTTAATAGATAATGAAGAAATATTTTCCGTAAACTACCGGATAGACACATGTGTACGCTTACTTTAATTAAGCACAATTTTGAATTTTTTTTTTTGGAAAAAAAAATTTATTGTTTAAATCCCATTATACTACGAGGACATTAAAAAATTATATTTTTGTTATCGTTCAAATTAATTCAGGGCATAATGGGTTAACACTATTATCCAAAAATATTAATTTGTCTTTTTTCATTTAATCTTCACTCCAAATTAACCCCTTTCCACGTTACTTTATTATTAAAACCAATAAGCTGTTGAATCTCAACACTGTGATTAAACCTACTAATAAAGATCACAATTTTTAACTAATAATGTTAATTGTTTTATTGTTTAATAGTTATCCTTCAAAGACCATAGTTTTCTTAGATTTAAATCATAGAAATCTATCAGTGCCTCTGAGTTATGAAGTGGCTCTGAGTTATGAAGTGGCTCTGAGTTATGAAGTGGCTCTGAGTTATGAAGTGGCTCTGAGTTATGAGGTAATCAATACTTCATAACTCAGAAGTTTCACTGTACCTACAAAGTTGTAAACCGAGTACATGAACTGGAATACCAACTATATCGAAGCACTACATCAATAAACTACGTAGCATAATTGAAATAAAATATTTATAGTATAATTAAACTAAATATTTATAATAAAGCAATCTTGATAAGAAACAAAACATTCTTGATATAATTAGAAAAAAACATTCTTGATATAATTAAAATAAAACATTCTTGATATAATTAGAAAAAAACATTCTTGATATAATTAGAATAAAACATTCTTGATATAATTAGAAAAAAACATTCTTGATATAATTAAAATAAAACATTCTTGATATAATTAAAATAAAACATTCTTGATATAATTAGAAAAAAACATTCTTGATATAATTAAAATAAAACATTCTTGATATAATTAGAAAAAAACATTCTTGATATAATTAAAATAAAACATTCTTGATATAATTAAAATAAAACATTCTTGATATAATTAGAAAAAAACATTCTTGATATAATTAGAAAAAAACATTCTTGATATAATTAAAATAAAACATTCTTGATATAATTAAAATAAAACATTCTTGATATAATTAGAAAAAAACATTCTTGATATAATTAGAAAAAAACATTCTTGATATAATTAAAATAAAACATTCTTGATATAATTAGAAAAAAACATTCTTGATATAATTAAAATAAAACATTCTTGATATAATTAGAAAAAAACATTCTTGGTATAATTAAAATAAAACATTCTTGATATAATTAGAAAAAAATATTCTTGATATAATTAAAATAAAACATTCTTGATATAATTAGAAAAAAACATTTTTGATATAATTAAAATAAAACATTCTTGATATAATTAGAAAAAAACATTCTTGATATAATTAAAATAAAACATTCTTGATATAATTAGAAAAAAACATTCTTGATATAATTAGAAAAAAACATTCTTGGTATAATTAAAATAAAACATTCTTGATATAATTAGAAAAAAATATTCTTGATATAATTAAAATAAAACATTCTTGATATAATTAGAAAAAAATATTCTTGATATAATTAAAATAAAACATTCTTGATATAATTAGAAAAAAATATTCTTGATATAATTAGAAAAAAACATTCTTGATATAATTAAAATAAAACATTCTTGATATAATTAGAAAAAAACATTCTTGGTATAATTAAAATAAAACATTCTTGATATAATTAGAAAAAAATATTCTTGATATAATTAAAATAAAACATTCTTGATATAATTAGAAAAAAATATTCTTGATATAATTAAAATAAAACATTCTTGATATAATTAGAAAAAAATATTCTTGATATAATTAAAATAAAACATTCTTGATATAATTAGAAAAAAACATTCTTGATATAATTAAAATAAAACATTCTTGATATAATTAGAAAAAAATATTCTTGATATAATTAAAATAAAACATTCTTGATATAATTAGAAAAAAATATTCTTGATATAATTAAAATAAAACATTCTTGATATAATTAGAAAAAAACATTCTTGGTATAATTAAAATAAAACATTCTTGATATAATTAGAAAAAAATATTCTTGATATAATTAAAATAAAACATTCTTGATATAATTAGAAAAAAATATTCTTGATATAATTAAAATAAAACATTCTTGATATAATTAGAAAAAAATATTCTTGATATAATTAGAAAAAAACATTCTTGATATAATTAAAATAAAACATTCTTGATATAATTAGAAAAAAACATTCTTGGTATAATTAAAATAAAACATTCTTGATATAATTAGAAAAAAATATTCTTGATATAATTAAAATAAAACATTCTTGATATAATTAGAAAAAAATATTCTTGATATAATTAAAATAAAACATTCTTGATATAATTAGAAAAAAATATTCTTGATATAAGCAAAATACAATATTCTTGATAAAATTAAATAATTAATAATAAATTTAATAATGTAATTAAATTATACCATTCTTGAGTACTATTCTAAAATGATTGGAAACAGTACAGAGGGATATATTTTGATACTTTTTTTAACGTCGCAAGTGAAGCTCATGTGGTATCGTTTAGAAATCGAACTTCGTATTTGCTGTCTATTTCATTACTAAAACACTTTCGTTTTGGTAGCTATTATATTCAGGATGGTGACAGGACAAAAACTCTCCGTGCAAAAAAACCTCCGCGGTCAAAAAAAAAAAAAAAACCCCGAGCCAAATACCCCCAGGACAAAAAACCCACAAGCAAAGTAACCCCGGTCGATATAAATAGCTTAATTAATTTTTTATTAATAAAAATACTATATGTTATAAATATAAAGAGATATAGCGCACCTAAGGTTAGGTTAACGGTCCGGTTGGGGAGGGAGGGGGGGGGGCTTGCCTCTCTTCCAGTTGAGGGGTTTGGAATCATTTAGAAAGAGTAGTGATAAAGTCTATTGATTTCAATAATCCATTGAAATAGTTAATAAATATATTCAATGTATCGCTTTTGCTGTCCATCCATTCCATTGCTTAAACGCTTTCATATATTTCTCTTTTATTTAGTTGAGCGTTGCAAGTGCTATTCCAGAGTTAATCAAATACCCGTTACTTTTTTCAACATTGAAAGTGAAGAGCATGTGGTATAGTTTAGAAATAGCTATATTAAACGACTATGATTGTTTAGCTCTTTCACGAGTTTCAATGTCATCAATACGTTCGGACAGTTCAGAGTTTGTCTTTTTCATATCTTGTATCTCTAGCTTAAGATCCTCAATCTGCTCATCCTTTTTCTGAATCTTAACTTCAAAATCCCTAAACATTGTTTCGAATTTCGCAGATAAGAGCATATAGAGACCTTCAGTTTCTTCAGATAGATTATCAATTTCAAGTTGAGAATCCCCATTTTGATCCTTCCGTAATATTGATTGTGGTAACGAGCTACTTGTGGTTTGAGGTTGTGAGCTACTTGTGATTTGTGGTGGACTGAATTCAAATATTGATTGTGAGTTATTAATTCGTGGTTTACTGAATCCAGATATAGATTGTAATTTTGAAGTTTCTGTTGACTGTGATAAATTGGTTGAACAAAACAGACTCAGTTCAGTGGTTGATGTTTGCAATTTGCTGCTTCCACCAAAAAATGATGACCGTTGTGCTTGTGAAACCACTGAAGAATTAACAAATGGATATCCACTTTTCTGTTGGTTATAGGTGGAACTAACGAAAAGTGATCCGCTGCCAAATGTACTATCTGCAGGATTTACACACGTACCTCCAAAAGATGTACTATCAATAGAAGAAGATTTTACAAATAGGTTATTAGTACCACTTCCGCCACCAATTAGATTGGTACTTGATTGAGAACCACCAGACTGACTGGTTGTGTCTCCAAATAGAAATAAACTATTCAAATTTGAAGGCTGAGCATCACCAAATGCAAACCCAGAAGCTGGTTTGTTCAACGAAAACTTTGGATCAAATGCTTGATATGGTTTCTTATAGAATACATCTATCTGGAAAAAATATCACAAATTGGAATTGTATTATAAATAGCAAAATTGCATTCATTGAGAATTTGACGTTTCACATCAAACTCGAGAACAATCTTCAATATTAACGGACGGGAAAAAATTTGATATTTGATGAAGCAAGAAAATTATAGCTACAATGTTCATTGAGTAAAGTCTCAAATTAACTTTTAATCATCTTTGTGAACAGGAATGCTAACACAAGTATATATTCAAATGGAATTTGAGCTATAATTTAGATTTACCAAGAGCTGTAAAGTTTCAATAGTGTCTGAGCGAAGAGCATCACGCAGCTGCTTGTGCTTAATTTCTTTTTCATTCAACATCTTTTGCTGAAATAAACCACTTTAATGAGTTACATGAATTGGATCTCTTGTATAGATTACGCACTCCAGTCCGCTATGGGGTGCGTAATCTACAGGAGGAATATTTTGGGATGCAAAATCTACATTACTGAAATTTTGGGGTGCATAATCTGCTGGAGGAAATATTAGGGTACGCAATCTACAGGAGTGAAATCTAGGTATGCATAATCTACAGGCGGGTAATATTGGTGTGCGTAATTTACATGAGAGAAATCTTCGGGTGCCTAATATACAGGATGGAACTTCTGTATTGCGCATCCCAGGATGGGATGCCCAATCAACAATTGGGAACTCTTGAAGTGCGCAATCTACACGAAGGAAATCTTGGGGTGCGCAATCTACAGGAAGGAACTCTTAGGGTACATAATCTACAGGAGGGAACTATTGGGGTGCGCAATCTACAGGATGAACTCTTGGGGTACATAATTTATAGGAGGGAACTATTGGGGTGCACAATCTACAGGAAGGAACTCTTATGGTGCGTAATCTACATGAAGGAAATCTTAGGGAGCGCATTTTACAGGAAGGAACTCTTGTAGTTCATAATCTACAGGAGGGAACTAGTGTGGTGCGTAATCTACAGGAGGGAACTATTGTGGTGCGTAATCTACAGGAGGGAACTATTGTGGTGCGTAAATTGTAATCTACAGGAGGGAAATCATGAAGTACATAATCTACATGAGGGAAATCATGGGGTGCTGGATCTACAGGAAGGAAATCTTAGGGAGCGCATTTTACAGGAAGGAACTCTTGTAGTTCATAATCTACAGGAGGGAACTAGTGTGGTGCGTAATCTACAGGAGGGAACTCTTGTAGTTCATAATCTACAGGAGGGAACTCTTGTAGTTCGTAATCTACAGGAGGGAACTAGTGTGGTGCGTAATCTACATGAGGGAAATCATGGGGTGCTTAATCTACTGGATGGAAATATTGGGATGCTTTGATTGAATTGATTCCTGAGGTTGAAAACCTGAATTGATTATTTTGGCTCACATATTCCTGAAGTCCATTGGCTTTCGTCTTGCACTCATAGGCTGTAACTCTGAGTTCTTCAGGGGAAGTATCTTCGAACCCAGGGAACAGAGGATAGTTTTCGAGAGGAGAAAGTGCTGATAATTGCCACAGGCCTGTCTTCTCCCAGATAGTCATTTCACAACCAATTTGCTTGCTAAATACGAAAAATGAAATTAAAGATATATGATATAGAGACTGAGAACAGGATTTTTTATTGTTCTGTCCACCTTTTTGTTTCCTAGAATTAGTTTTCCTTGATAAAAAGTAATCATATATAATTTAAGAATAATGAACCAATTTACTAAGTACATAAGGAAATATACACTAACTATAATTTAACTTTTGTATTTTTTTATTAATTATGTGGAGCCGTGCAATAATCCTAGACACCTAGAAGTAAAAAGAATCAAATTTTTGTTTTCTATTTCATAAATATCCTAGATATGGCAAAGAAATAGAGAATCAGTTAAAGGGGCAAAATCAAAAGAACACTTACGCAAAATCCAATAATTTTTCATATGTTTTAAAACTTTGTTGCTGATTGTCAGAACTCTGGCTCATCCCACCAGCTGAAAAAAAAAATTCAATATTATTATTTATTGCTTCTAAAAATATATTTCAACAGCTTGGATTGAAATTTGGTAAAAGCTAGACAAACAGTGATTAACAATTATATCAATAATTTTCAGATTTTGAGAGTATATACATATTAACAACTGAGGAAACAAATTAACCTTTTGATGAAAATGAAGTCATGATGCTTGTGAGAAAATATTGATTTTAATAAGAAAATATTACTCTGCCTGAACACAAACTGAAAATAAATTAGATATTGAAAATGGACAACTTTTACATACTAGTTATAGGTACCTAACTAATAGATTCAGTTCTCTATTCCAAATTTGAATTTTCTACGTTCCATTTGTAGGTAGTCTTTACTTCTGGTTTACAGACTAGATTGTATTCTATGTCCATAAACCATTGGACTATTTTCTAACTAACCAAATTATTCTATCATTCAAATTACAATTTTGATTTCATTTAAAGACCTTTGTCCTCACTTGTGGGCACGAAACAAGAGTGTCGCCCCGGTCTCTGCCCACCTTCAGTACATACACGGCCCCAAAGTGTTTTTTCCCCTAAGGGGGAACAATACTTCTCCTTTTAACTATCCTAATTCTACTCTCGGGTGACATTGAGACCAATCTTCACCCGTACATGATTCAAACGTGCTGTCTTCTTTGGACTCTCCGTACAGTCGTACTGGTACATGATAAATATCTACAGACTACTCCTCACACTCAGAATACACACTTCACCTTCCTTTATGGTTCTAATTAAATTTCTCAAAAGACAAATGTTCGAAAACAATTACCAGAATGAACAATTGCTAGAGCTAACAGTTGATCGACATGGTTATTGATCCCACATGGCTCATCACTAGGTTTTTGACAATATGCATTTAAAATCATAGATCTTAGGAATGTCATAGACAAAATGAAATGGTGTCGAATACTATATAGTATATAGGTACCGCTGGTTTAGAACGATTAAATAGTCTTTAATTAACTCCGTCTATAAAATTTTCAGGATCTATGATTTTAAACGCATATTGTCACCCTAGCCAACACAACTCAGCGGGCGGTTGCACCCAGTACAGGTACTGTACATGTACGGAACGTAAATTGAACAAGTTCTGTTATAAACATACAATCAATACTGGTTGGTTAAGTATATTTTTTCATTTCCTAATATTTGATTTGATTTGATTAAAGTTAAATATTTTATGAAAAAGCTACATTAAAAATACTTAAAGCTCCATAACTCAGTCGTACTCATCTTCAATCACAGTCTCGACAGATATACGTACTTACAATCAAGCGAACGAGTCCCAAATTCTAACTCTTTAAAATAAAAGTTTGTTAATGTCTTATTGATATACAAAATATTTTACTTTCATATAAAAACCGTATATAGAAACAAAAAGAAAAATATCACAAGCTAAGATAAATTATGATAAAAAATATAGTAACATAAAAATGAGTTACAAAAAGCACATGCTTGCTACAATTGCGAGAGATATACTGGCACTCCTTGACTGGCACTGGCACAGATACACAAAGGTACTGCAGAGAATTGTCGCTACGACAGCGCACCGAGACTCTGTCAGCTACAAATCATGGTGAATAAATCAATGGGCTTATTCGTTATGTCTGTCATCAGGAATAGTAGAGTATTTTAGAAGTATTCGTGATATTTATTCTCAAAATTCACTCTCTTATAGATAAGTATCGTCAACAAAACGGTTCATAGAAAACTACTGCTACCGTAGAAAATTCATCCATCTTTCGAGGGAAAACTAATCTAAAATGTTTAGTATATTATTTTTGTAAGTGTGCTTACCACGTCTAGCCTATTTACATCACTGAACTGATATAAATACTCTTAAGTACTGTATTACACCAAATATGTAGCTGTGAGAGTCAAAGTGACGTGACAGCTACAAAATCCATAAGTATCTAAAAGCTGAGCGGCGCACCACATTACGGCGCACTACAATACGGCGCACCACTGTACTTTCTATTAATGACCTCAATGTGAAAAACTGTTATGTAGTGTGTTGTATCCGCTAGTTTGTTGTTCTGCACACTTCATGATTGTTTAATGACCTGGCAGGGGGGTTCGGGGGGCGGCACGCCCCCCTATACATCTACCTAACGGCTAACTGATAAGTTTTTATTTACACCTCAGACTGAAAGTTACAATATCACGAATACTTCTAAAATACTCTACTATTCTTGATGAAACTCGCTATACTATTGTATTATATTACTATGAATATATATGAGAATTTACAGACATAACGAATAAGCCCATTGATTTATTCACCATGATTTGTAGCTGACAGAGTCTCGGTGCGCTGTCGTAGCGACAATTCTCTGCAGTACCATCCTCCACAGTTCATAGTATTGTATGAACTGTGCAGATAACCTTGAGAGACGCTAGGGTGACAACTGTCATGAGAATAAAGTAGAAACTGTATAATTTGGAGTTAATTCAACCATAAGTTGGCCAGTATAGAATTAAATTAAGATTAATAAATATTTCATCACCAATAAAGAAAGATTCCATTGATAATAGAATGAATTAAAAAAAATACTGAGTGCGTGACATTAGGCAAAATAAAAAAAAATAGAAGAGTACATAAGAAAATTTATAGTTTAGGGGAGGGTGGTCATCAATGGGACACCGGGAACAATGGGACATGCTGAATAACTTTTTTATTTGAGAGTAATTTTTAACAAAATCTTAGTGGTAAATTAAACATACTTCAGTGCATTCACTCGCATTGCATTCAGCAGTTGGGGTGCAGTCATTCCTGTGTAAAAGCGAAAACGTGTTTTAGGGGTGATAAAACTAAATATTTCGTACTTTGTTTCAATTGTTATAAATCTGTAAATTTAACATATAATGCTTACGGCATTTTTACATGATATTAAGTAATATGTAAAATATGATCATTTGAAAGGATTGCCTTTATACTTTTGTAGTTGAGCCGCTATACCCATATGTTTTCAAAATGGCGTCATGGTGATCATTGGGACAGAAAATTTGGTTAACAATGGGACAGTGCCTTATTGTCAACCAAACTGTCTAGTTACTCCATATGAATCAATATATCTATTTTTTTGATACAATAACGTGAACTGTAGTTTCAGGGCTTCTTGTAGAAACAGAGCTTCCAGCTGAAACGGGACTTTCGATCATGTTCAAGGGCTTTAGCAATCTGAGGTCATCACAAAGCACTGCATAGAGAACAAATTTCACTAATAAAAGAAAAAAGACGCAGCATGATTGCAACGGATACACCAGAGAAAGAAGAGCTTTTTGCTGGTGCCGCTAAGGATAAGGCCTTCGAAATCACTTCATAAAGCATCTGACGTAGATGGCCTGTGAACTATTGTTCTTGGTATGGTATATAACTCTTAAAGGTCCTCTCCAGGCTCCGGGAAAAAAATGAGTTTATTACATAATATTTTAGAACTAAGGTCTACGATCATTATTCTGCAAACCGTATACAATTCGGTTCAGTACATATTTTACATTTTGTTTTTAAAGTTTTTTAATACTCTGTGAGCAACAATTAAGCGAATCACTAATCTGATGCTCAAGAAGAAGATTGTACACTCTTTGTTTTGATTACAAATTTGAATTTTATAAACAACCATGCATTTTCGGCATTTATTTTAGATATTAATTATTTCCTAAAGTATATAAACGTTTCTATTATAAATTCATTCAATTTTATACCTTTACACGAATATTAAATAGATTTATTAAACCTTTTACCTAGTTGACAATCAAAACAAATGGTGTACATTCTTTTTCTTCAGGCTTAAAATTTCTTAAATTAGTAGGTCGGAAGTGAAATAGGTTTTGTAGAGTTTTGATTATAAAAATCTTTAAAAGCATATAAAATTAAAAATATGCTACCAAATTCGATGCGGTTTGCAGCAAAATGATAAGAAACATTAGCCTCGTTGAATAAGGCAATAAAAATATTTGCTTGGAGAGGACCTTTAATCTAACTGATCCATTCGTCTGAAGAACTCAAATCTCCACCGAAAATGTTGAAAATGAAGATTTATGCACTTGTAGAATTTGAGACGACTTCTAAAACGTATTCTGTTGGCCAAAAGCACGAAAAAGATAAATACGAAATATTGATGTTAGGCGAAGATTCAAGTGCAATGAGCTTAATTTTCCAAATGTTCCTGATATGGCTTCGGTGAAGTTAGGGGACATAAAGAGATAATTCGAAATTGAAATTTTACCAAAACCTCAACAATCTTCAAGTTTGATAAACTGTACCATCGTTCACCAGGGCATGTCCCATTGTTCACCAGCGCTGTTAAACAATGGGACAATTTTTTTGTTTTTTATTAAATTTTTTTCTAGTCAACAGAATATGTGATAGCATTCGAGTTGGTTTCATTTTATAAAGGAATATCTATATTACACATGGATAATTTTTTTTATTTTTCATAGTATGCCCATAGTGAATGAAATATCAATCTTTCTGTGTTTTTTGTCCCATTGATGACCACCCTCCCCTACATCAGCACTGCCATCATTAAACTGGGTAAAATATCTTGACCGCTGGTACTCTTGGTCAATGGTCAGTACTAACTTTGATCTGGGCTAGCAGTCAAGAAAATATACCCTTGGTTATTGGTCTGGGCGGTTCAATATCGGTCAGTAGTCAGGAAATTGTACAATTGGTTAATAGTCAGGACTGTTTATTTTGGTCAGTCAAGAAATTATACTCTTGGACAAAGGTCACAGCTTTTTGATTCTGTACTGCGGTCAGTGATTATAGGGGGAAGTTTCCATTTATCGACCACCTAAGAGGTTTCCTTTAAAACTATTATTATTGTTTAACTCTCCTTTCTACTAATGCATATACGACTGAACCAACTAAAGGTTAAAATTCAAATCTTTTAAACCATATCAAGTATTATGCAATTCATTTAGTATAAATTAATCTACATTGAATCAAATATTTTATCTGAAAAACTCCAATTATCGACATGTTGAAACCAAATATCGTCACATGTTATTACCCATTTATCGTCATCTGTCGATACATGGGTGATATCGTCCACAGAATAAAATTTTCATTGAACAGTTGGCAGGATGGGGGAAAATCCGATAGAATGGGGGAAAATCAGGTAGAATGGGGGAAATCATGTAGAATGGTGGAAAATCAGGTAGAATGGAGTAAAATCATGTAGAATGGGGGTAAATTAGGTACAATGGGGGTGAATTAGGTAGAATGGGGAAAATTAAGTAGAATGGGGAAAATTAGGTTAAATGGGAGAAAATCAGGTGGAATGGAGGAAAATTAGGTAGAATTGGGAAAATTAGGTAAAATTGAGAAAATTAGATAGAATTGGAGAAATTAGGTAGAATGGAGAGAAATTAGGTAGAATGGGTAGAAATTAGGTAGAATGGGGGAAATTTGGTAGAATGGGAAAAATCAAGTAGAATGGGGAAAATTAGGTAGAATGGGGGAAAATCAGGTAGAATGGGGGATAATTAACAATTAGGTAGAATTAGGGAAAATCAGGTAGAATTGAGAAAATTAGGTAGAATGAGGGAAAATCCCCCGCACCTGGAATGTGCGGGCATTACCCCGCACCCCCCTTATCTCCAAAACTGTTTGGAAATTTAAATTTCTGTTTACGGCATTGGAAAAGAGAAGATTTTCAACCCTCAGGAAAAATAATATTATCCATGCTAGGTTTCGGTAAGTATTTTAAAATATTTTTTGAATAGGACACTATAAAATTATGCACCAAACATTTGCATTCGTAAAATCAGATAATTTTGCAAGATTTTCTGCAGAATGCACAATTCTCAATCAAATTTGATCACGTTTGTGACATATCATAAGTTATTTATCGTACTGTAATATACTATATCTACCTTTTTTGTTTCAAGTCAGCCAAAAATTGACTATATGGCAACAAAGTAGTGCAGGGTTTTGTCCGACATGAAAAAAATATGCAGGGCATTATCCCAAACTTTTACAGTACTATAAAATGTTGAATTTTCAGCATGATAAGATATAATAACCATAGATAATTGTGAAGCGTGTATACATATGTGTGCAGTGTGTATGCATAGAGTGTGTAGGCTTTGTACATACAGTGTGTAGTGTATGTGCGAAAAGATGCCTGCCTAAACTTTTATTATGCAGGAGTATTTATGCACCAACAGAAAACGTAATATAGAATAAGCTCTTGTCTGTAACGTGAATCTGACTTCACAGAAAACTATTTTCTGATGCTTGTGCAACATTTAAAGTATATTTTAACTTATAACCTTTTCGATAATAGTAAATTTTGCGCGATTCATATTATCAGGTGGCTCAATATTGAAATGGCTCAATATAATATTTTCAGGTGGCTCAATATTATATTTTCAGGTGGCTCAATATTGAGGTGGCTCAATATTATATTTTCAGGTTGCTCAATATTGAGCCTCTTAACTTTCATAAGTGTTACTTGTTCAAACACATGACGCTATTTCCAAGTGTTGTATTAGCGTCTTTTTAAAGGTCCTCTCCAGGCTCCGGGAAAAAAATGAGTTTATAACATAATATTATAGAACTAAGGTCTACGGTCATTATTCTGCAAACTGCATACAATTCGGTTCAGTAAATATTTTATAATTTGTTTTTAAAGTTTTTTAGTACTCTGTGAGCAATTACAATTGAGCGAATCACTAATCTGATGCTCAAGAAGAAGATTGTACACTCTTTGTTTTGATACCAAATTTGAATTTTATAAACAAACCATGCATTTTCGGCCATTATTTTAGATATCAATTGTTTCCTAAACTATATAAACGTTTCTATTATAATTTCATTCAATTTTATACCTTTACAAGAATATTAAATGGAGTTTTTAAATCCAATACCTAGCTGAAAATCAAAACAAATGGTGTACATTCTTTTTCTTCAGGCTGAAAATTTCTTAAATTAGTAAGTCGGAAGTAAAATAGGTTTTGTAGAGTTTTGATTTTAAAAATCTTTAAAAGCATATAAAATTTAAAATACGCTACCAAATTCGATGCGGTTTGCAGCAAAATGATAAGGAACATTAGCATCGTTAAATAAAGCAATAAAAATATTTGGTTGGAAGGGACCTTAAAGTAAAATATATTATTTCTGCATTTTAGTCAATATTGACTCTGATTTCTGAACGAAAAGTCTGATAAGGGAGTCGTGAGGACAGAGGAAGGTTAGCCGCCGCTGCAAATGGCATTCTTTGCTCTTTTACTTACGGAAAGAGTCAAAATATCGAACATAGGGGACGACCCAAGCACTAATTTACCGAAAAGAAAATACAGATTGACTACCTAGCGCTAGCCTGGCGTCCCTGGCCCCTGACAAGGGCCAGACCGTCCAGTAATAATTATGATACTGGCCGCCCAATAATACGGTTATTTTGAGCCCTTCAATTGCAAATGGCGAGTTTTATCTATTTTTCTCCTATGCTACAATGTTATTTTGGAGAGAAATTATGAAAATTTGATCATTTTGGAGAGAATTTGTTGAATTTTGGAGAGAGCTGGAGAGACAAATGGTGAGTTTATGAGACATACTATTTTAGTATAATTTTACCTAGTCTGCAGAATGTGTCTCTTCTCCCGCAGAGACTTTAATTTTAGAGAGAGCTACTCTCTGACCAGACTGGAGACTGCAGGACTGAGGGACTGGTAAACTGTTCTCCAAGAAATCCTCTATTTTGGCTGCTGTTCTCAGTAAAATACATGTAAATATAGGAAGAAATTAAGGATTGTTCGCACAGAAAATGTTAAAAATGTCCCATGTTCTGCAGACTGGCTCTCTGACTCGCAGCAGCAGATTCAGAATCTCCCGCAGCTAAATTAATGGTAACCTAGGAATTAATTCAAAATCTCCCGCAGCTAAATTAATGGTAACATAGGAATTAATTCAAGATCTCCCGCAGAGATCTCCAATTTCTAAAATTCAGTCAAAACCTCCCACAGAGAGTCTTGGAAAAATGTTCCATATTCTGCAGACTGGCTTATTTTCACAAATTTTAAGTCGACAATTAATCGGCGACTTGGTAGTTGGTACATACTCTTGATCTAGATAAGTTGTGAACCAGTCTGTATTTCATGGGAAATTCCACCGACATGTCGGCCAGTCTGTATTTGGTGCACAAAATTCCACTGACTTTTTAAAAAAGCTGAAAAAATCCACCATAAATTTCCAGTAATTGGCTGATCCCCCAACATTTTACCCATTTATCCACCAAAAATTAATGGTAACATAGGATTAAATAGCTAAAAATCCACCGACTTTGCCAGAATATTATTTTGAAGGGCAAAAAATTCCACCGACATGTCGGTGGAATTTACCACGAAATACAGACTGGCATGTCGGTGGAATTTTTTCCCCTTTGAATACCAGTCTGCTGCTCTGCAGAATGTGTCTCTTCTCCCGCAGAGATTTTAATTTGAGAGACAGTTACTCTCTGACTCTCAGTAGCAGATTCAGAATCTCCCGCAGCTAAATTAATGGTAACATAGGAATTAATTCCAAATCTCCCGCAGCTAAATTAATGGTAACATAGGAATTAATTCAAGATCTCCCGCAGAGATCTCAAATTTCTAAAATTCAATCAAATACTCCCGCAGAGAGTCTTGGAAAAATGTTCCATATTCTGTAGACTGGTTTGAATATAAAATTCTGGCAAAATCGGTGGATTCTTAGCTATTTATTCCTATGTTACCATTAATTTTTGGTGGAAAATGGGTAAAATGTTGGTGGATCAGCCAAATTACTGGAAATTTATGGTGGATTTTTTAAGCTTTTTCAAAAAGTCAGTGGAATTTTGTGTACCAAATACAGACTGGGTTGTGAAGTTTATCCGGCAACTATTGAGAATGAGGCCTTGAAATTAGTCTCCTGAATTATCCGGCGACAATTTTCTAATTAATTCTTATGTTTACACTTTACATGTAATTATTGGAGACTATTTTGATATTTTTAGCAATTTTGGAGAGAAATTTAGAAATCTTTGGAGAGAAATTGCACCAAGAGTCCAGTCTGTATTTGGTGCACAAAATTCCACTGACTTTTTGAGTCCGCATTGCGCGGTTCCGCCGATTATGATTATGAGTCACCAATTTTAATTTTAAATCTAATTTAAAATTAATATATATTTTTCACATATATAGACGACATATATAGTCGTCTATATATGTGAAAGATACTTATTTTCATGAATTTTAAGTCTACAATTAATCGGCGACTTGGTACATACTCTTGAACTAGGATTCCATGTATAAGTATGTCAGGTAAAGCCAATTAATTGGCTTAGATTTCCTAGTTCCAGAGTATGTCCTACAAGTCGTCTAAATAATTGAGGTATGTTCGAATGGTCGGCAAATAAGGTCAGTATGGTCGTCAAAATAAACCAGCCTCTGGTTGTCGTCACGTCATACAGAAGTACAATAGTTTATAAATTAGGCAACTTAAAATACAGGTAACCGTATGGATGGGCAATTGGGCATGATGTTGAGAATAGATCAATAGAATAGGCATCCATGAATAAGAGAGCTACACAATCGGTCTGCTTGCAGCTTATCCATGAATATATAGACTATATAGCAAGTCATGGTAGAGCTGTAGAAGAAAGAGGATTGATAGAAATGGCGCCAAACTATATAAAAAGGCCAAAACTTAAATGCCACATTATAACAAAAAGAAGACCTACTTAGAGTCTAGAGATAGCCTTGGGACAATGAGGAGGGGGAGGGGGGTGATCGGCAATAATGATTTTAAACCCCTGGTCTGATAATCAGACCTCCTGTCCTCCGAAAATAGGATACAGTAACATTCCATCAGAAAAAGAAATATTTATTATTTATTTTTAAATATAATATCACCAAAAAAGGTATACACCATTGACTGCATCAGGCAAAATACTTATTTTATATTCTTAAATATAATATCACCAAAAAAGGTATACTCCATTGACTGCATCGGAGAAAAATACTTATGTTTTATTCTTAAATATAATATCACCTAAAAAGGTATACATCATTGATTGAATCGGGGGAGATAAGCACTAAAAGGCCAGCCATTAGAGAACATCCGCTGATTGTGACTGATCTAAATTCATCAGAGATAATAGATATAGAGGGGAACCTGTTGTTCTGCACACAGGACAACATAATAAGTTACAGAGTACAATCATACTAATATAATGGGGAGAGTGCCGGGCGTTCTCTTCGGTACCCACTTTAATCCCCACTGATATAAAATCAGCAGAGATTTAGAGTGGGACCTACTGGGAGGGTGTAAGGGACAACATATAATGGGGAGAGTGCTGGGCATTCTCTTCGGTACCCACTTTAATCCCCACTGATATAAAATCAGCAGAGATTTAAGGTGGGACCTACTGGGAGGGCGTAAGGTACAACATATAATGGAGAGAGTGCTGGGCATTCTCTTCGGTACCCACTTTAAACCCCACCGATATAAAATCAGCAGAGATTTAAGGTGGGAGCTACTGGGAGGGCGTATGAGACAAAATATAAATATTATTGGGAAACCATAACAAAACCAGAAGGGTTAGTTGATAGATGGAGCCTATTCGATGTAGCTGCATCTATCAGGCTGAGCATTTAAAGAATTGACCGCTTTACTTACTCGGTATTTTCCCTTTGCTCTACCTTTCTGGTCTGTGGATAGGAATGACCTATGCCTTGCTACTTTTGCAGACATATCACCATTTAGATAGATATCGGCAATTTTGTCTAGCGCTTTTGGGCAATTTGCTAGCTTTGGCATGCAAAAGTTTATTAAGGTATGCATGTCTAAGGTGTCGTGTGCTTGATTGTCTTTTTTTTTACTTTTCATAACGCCAAAATACGTTTCTGCAATAGCTTCTGACCCGCCAATATTGTAGGCTACATCAAGCACACAACAACCCTCTCTCCAATCAACTGGAACAATTTCTCTTGCTCATAAATAACCTTCCAGAGTTCGATTTCCAGAAGGCTGACAAGGAGTGGAGTTTCTTGGTTATTTACTTTTATCAGAAATCTATTCTCCAAAAGAAACTTACTTTCCACTCCCTGTGGAGCAATAGAAAATGCTTCAACATAACAATCTTCATTTCCATGAGAGAGTAACTTACCTTTGTTGGCACCTTCCTCCAAAACAAACAGTGTTTTGCCAATCTTTTGGAAATGCTGGCCCTAAATTAACGATGCAATTCCTGTTTTGATTGCATCGTGAATTTTTTGGGCCATCACTTCTTGGATTGCCAAATCACGGTTTGCAACGTGAGGAAGGGTTGCAACATAAGAAACAAAACCAGAAAAAAATAAACTTCTACCATAAAGGGCCAATCCAAATTCATTGTAGGCAAGACGGCGTTTGCCTACGGGACGTGCACCTACTACCCAGGCAGCAAGCATTATTCCTGGGATATTAAGGGAATAACCCAGGGAAGAAGGATATATTCCTGGGATATTCCCTTAATATCTGAGGAATAAATCCTTGTTGCCTGGGTAACATCTTAACAATAGAAGCAAGGTCCAAGCATTTGCTGATCTGAGTGAGAGACCAGTCTATATAGAGACGCTGTCAATAGCGGAGGCTTCTTAGCAGGTCAGTGCGCGTCTGGTCAGCGTCTTGCTCACAGTCAAACATCTCACGAGCAGACCAGTTGTCCGAAGTCACGTTCTTTTGGGTTGTGGTAGCTAACTAAGTCATTAATAATGTGTAATTTCTAGCAACTGATTTTCATCAGAAAATCTCATTCAGATTTAAAAAAAAACATGCAACATTGAAGATACCAACAGTAAAATATACAAATATTGGATTATGCATTATACTTTGCCACCTTCAAGAAGTAATTAATTCTATAACAACGGTTGACAGCAAATTTACAACGAAGAACAATATAACTCACAAAGTAGTACCAGCCCTATTCCTATTAGCACACGTATAGGGTTATATACTGAGCTCGTATTCAGTTTGAAAAACATGACAGGACGGTAGGAAACGTAGGATATTCAGTAGGAAAACATGAAAATGTTTCAAAACAAAATTTTGAGAAATTAATTTCAATAAAAGAAATAACGTTAAATTTCCACAGTATATTCTATTAGCTGAAAATTAGGATATATTTTCACCTTGGAACTTGTTTTGAACAATATCAGTACGGTGAATGCTTAGCCTTGGGGTATTGATAAGGTCTTTAAAGTTCATCACAGCATAGTGATCTATTAGCAGTTGTACATACAATTGTGCCTTTGCAGGCGGATAGGGCCTGGGATGTGTAGAACCAGGTTTTGTTTTTTAGCAATCACCGTCACAGTATGGAACCCTTTGCCATGGCCCATAAGATAGTTAAAGAGATTGCACCTATCAATGAAGCGACTGAAGTGCAATGACGAAGAGGATTCTCTTTTACCTAGGCCCACATCGCCTTCTGCCAAATCAACATAATGTGCAACATCCCAGCACACGGGAACTGCGAATTTATTTTCGTCTGTGATGCCAATCTCTTTTCTTATCACCTCAGTGAACTTGGTTGTCACATATTGGCCGTCCACACAGACACCTGAAAATAATATGCAATAATTAATTGATTAATTAGATTTAATTAATTAAATGTGTCACAATGAACCAAAACTGATTTCTAGATTTTCAGGTTAGTATGGGTAACTTCCAGCTAGTTCATTGTAAGAAAAGTTGGATAGGAAAAAAGGTCAGGAATTCTGGAATACCAGCAAGAGTCTTGTGAACTGAGCATATTTTGTCCAATACAAGTCAATGCTAAAATAATTAATCATTCAAATATTACTTGACAGTCTTGCAATAACTCACTTGTCAAATATGTCATGTGTGACAGAGGCAGACCTATACGAGTGGCAATGTTACTTATGATATCTGATGCCAACTCTGAAGCGCTGCCACCTTTAATGACATGGCCAGTTTCTACTTCCTCTTCCCCGTTATCTTCGTCATCATCACCATCAGGTAGATGAACGAGTGGCGCACCCACCGGGAAAACATGTTTTTCTCCTTTATAGACCTCCTCTAACAGGATCGCCTGATTTGTCTTTCGTTGGATGGTTGATTTATCAGCAGTGACAACGAAATGGGGTGGAAATCCAGTAGAAGGCAGTGGCGTAAGTAGAGTGTCTTTTACCTTTTGGCAGAGATATATTGTGGTCGCCTTCATCATGTCTCTCAATACCTCACTGAAAAATAAAAATGTGTTTAAATTTTCACCATCCATATTTTAGTATTGAAAATAATATAGAACCAGTTAGTTAATTGCTGAAACAATGGAAAGTGAAAGAGACTAAAAACTATTAATTATATGAAATATCTCGAATCTAAATTCCTAATATGAAATAAAAACAAACCTTGAATGGCCAATATCTCCAATATCTCCTCCAATTAACTGAACTGCTGACAACCATGAAGTAAAATGCATCGTTGCTGTTTTTGTCAGGGTGCATTGATTTGCAAGTACTGCAATGTTCCTAGCAATTTTTCTTTTCCATTTTTTCGATTGACTTTACAGCAAACTTTTCTGCCGACTCATGAAGAGTCGTTTTCATATGCCTTTGAAGGCCACTTTTAAAGGTGTACCAGGTCTGCCGTTGACTGTCTTCGCATGCTGTTCCTCTCCTATACAGCTCTACCCGTTCCATTGGGACAATATGGCCAGTGGCATAAGAGTTTGCCCCAAACGACTTCTTCACATTTTCAGAAACATTGCCATCTCTGATGAACGTATGGCAAGTTCTGCAAGTAACCATAAAATTGGTGGAAGCATGGGGTTCCACTGAAATGTTTATGGCAGAACATTTTTCAATTTCCATAAGATTTGCCATCGAACTTATGTTTATTGGTTCATTAGTAATGGTATTCCTTGTTTCTGATGGCTCAACTGATTTGCCATTTAATAGAGCTGATAGGCTTGATTTCAGTTTTTTCATGTCGGCAGTATAAGTCTCCATAAAACTGCGGTCCAAAGAGACAGAAGATGAAGATTCACTCACGGATTCCACCTCTAAACGAGGACGTTTCAAGAAAGACTCAATAGAACCAGGAATTCCTGCTCTTTTATAGGTAGATCTGGCAGCTTGAAGAGGAGATCGCGAATGGTGACTAGACTCCTCTATATTAACGACAGGTGGTGAAGCCGATCTTGAGCATTGACTCTCTGTTTCTAATACAGCAGTTGGCGAAGCTGGCCGCGAATGCACACTAGAGGCCCCAATTTCTGTGGTGAACTGAAGGAGACAGTGGTTTTTGTACATTTTTTCCTCTTCTTTTGACAGTTATATTCAGTTCAATTTCCATTTTTTTCACTTTGGGGGAGTAAGACACTACTATATTTCTTTCAAATGTAGAAAATTCTATCTCCTTGTGGTGTCTTTGATAATGGGTCTGCAGGGTTGTTGGATACACATCACAGAGATGATAGTATTTCTTGTTTTGAAGACAGATAAGACAACAATGAGCTTCCCTTGGCTTAAAGAGTGGAAGAGCAGCAGTCTTTGATTTTTTAGAACGTTCGAAATCTTGGAACTTGCTCAGCCATGCTGAAATTTATTTTGTAAACAATTTAATATCACAGAAAGTAGTTATCAATACATTCAGCGAATGCTTCTTCTAATTGTTAAAGTGAACTTTGATGAAAGCAATAGCATATAGCTAGGTAGCTATCAAAATAAAGTGAAATATATTTATTATTTATAATGGTTAGAGCAATCTTCATTTTGTATTGATTTTGGACCAATTACAATGAAATGCAGACTTGTGGAAAACTCAACGTTCAAGTTTACAAAGTTTTAGAGTGCAAACCCCAATTAGAATTGAATTTTAACTATGAAAATTCTTCATTTTGTTGATTTAAAATCTACTTTGGTTTTTGGTTAAGAATATATGACCTATCTTCAGAACATGTAAAAATTACAGTAGAACGATATAGAATTTTATCAAACTCACTTTTTGAGGTTCCTGCCTTTTTCTCGGCCATCTTTAGTTATTTGTTAGGTAATGAAAGTAACAGGTGCCGATGGGAGCTACAGATCCTGAAAAAAATTGAAGTTTAGATTAAGTAGAAAAATATTTGAGACTTCATTGCTCAAAAGTATTTTGTATGAACTTGTATTATTATGGTTATAAACTCAACATTTGCTTGTTGGTTACTATCATTAGCCTGTTGGTTACTATCATTAGCCTGTTGGTTACTATCATTAGCCTGTTGGTTACTATCATTAGCCTGTCGGTTACTATCATTAGCCTGTCGGTTACTATCATTAGCCTGTTGGTTACTATCATTAGCCTGTTGGTTACTTTCATTAGCCTGTTGGTTACTATCATTAGCCTGTTGGTTACTATCATTAGCCTGTTGGTTACTATCATTAGCCTGTTGGTTACTATCATTAGCCTGTTGGTTACTATCATTAGCCTGTTGGTTACTATCATTAGCCTGTTGGTTACTATCATTAGCCTGTTGGTCACTATCATTAGCCTGTTGGTTACTATCATTAGCCTGTTGGTTACTATCATTAGCCTGTTGGTTACTATCATTAGCCTGTTGGTTACTATCATACCAACATGATAATAATGATAACCAACATGATAATAATGATAACCAACATGATAATAACGATAACCAACATGATAATAACGATAACCAACTTGATAATAACGTTAACAAACTTGATAATAACGATAACAAACTTGATAATAACGTTAACAAACATGATAATAACGTTAACCAACATGATATAACGTTAACCAACATGATAATAACGTTAACCAACATGATAATAACGTTAACCAACATGATAATAACGTTAACCAACATGATAATAACGTTAACCAACATGATAATAACGTTAACCAACATGATAATAACGTTAACCAACATGATAATAACGTTAACCAACATGATAATAACGTTAACCAACATGATAATAATGTTAACCAACATGATAATAATTAGAGATGCACCGATACTCTCGGTAGCTATCGGATAAAGTATCTGATAGTATCGGTATTTTTATTAGTATCTGGTAATTGGTATCGGATCCCAAAAAATAGTTCAAATATTACCGATACCAATTACTTTTTCAAGTTAGGTAAGTATATATATTGGTATCAGTTTTCAATTGAACATTAATAGCATATACCTATGTTCATCCGATACCTATACGATTGGAAGAAATAAAGATACGATTTAAATAATACTATCGTATCTGAATTAGGTAGTCTCTATTTATTTTTAGTTTCATTATGATACCTACTTCGATAGTTTCATTATGATACCTACTTCGATAGTTACATTATGATACCTACTTCGATAGTTTCATTATGATACCTACTTCGATAGTTTCATTATGATACCTACTTCGATAGTTTTATTATGATACCTTCTTCGATAGTTTCATTATGATACCTACTTCGATAGTTACATTATGATACCTACTTCGATAGTTACATTATGATACCTACTTCGATAGTTACATTATGATACCTACTTCGATAGTTACATTATGATACCTACTTCGATAGTTACATTATGATACCTACTTTGATAGTTACATTATGATACCTACTTTGATAGTTACATTATGATACCTACTTTGATAGTTACATTATGATACCTACTTTGATAGTTACATTATGATACCTACTTTGATAGTTACATTATGATACCTACTTTGATAGTTACATTATGATACCTACTTTGATAGTTACATTATGATACCTACTTTGATAGTTACATTATGATACCTACTTTGATAGTTACATTATGATACCTACTTCGATAGGTACACTGTGCTACCTACTTCGATAGGTACACTGTGCTACCAACTTCGATAGGTACACTGTGCTACCAACTTCGATAGGTGCACTGCACCACTTCGATAGGTGCACTGCACCACTTCGATAGGTGCACTGCACCACTTCGATAGGTGCACTGCACCACTTCGATAGGTGCACTGCACCACTTCGATAGGTGCACTGCACCACTTCGATAGGTACACTGTACCACTTCGATAGGTGCACTGCACTACTTCGATAGGTACACTGTACAACTTCGATAGGTACACTGTACAACTTCGATAAGTACACTGTACTACTTTGATAGGTACACTGTACTACTTTGATAGGTACACTGTACTACTTCGATAGGTACACTGTACTACTTCGATAGGTACACTGCACTATTTCGATAGGTACACTGTACATTTCGATAGGTACACTGTACTACTTCGATAGGTACACTGTTCCTTGATAGGTACACAGTGTACCTAACTAGGTACAATGTACCTAATTGCAATAACACAAAAATGTTCTAACGAATGAATTTAATAGGTATTACACAGAGCAAGTGGCACCTGTGGAGCGCACTTCTGATGTTAGCCAATGCATTATTATTATATTATTATGAAGTCAAGATGTATTATTGCATAGGTAGTTTACTTGAAAACACCTAGGCAATAATCTTAAATATAAATACCTAGGTATCTACCTAATCCTATCCCATGAATATTGTAAAGTCCTAGGTACATCATTATATGTAAAACTTTATAAATTATCGGTAGGTAGGTATATACATTTAATTACAGATACCTACCTAGAACTAATATTTTCGGTGTCACTGGCTTGAATCTTATACTTTTAAAAAGTAGCTGGTATCGGAATTGGTTACCAGAATTTTAAAGTAACTGTAATTGGTACTGGTATCGGTTACTAATATGGTATCGGTGCATCTCTAATAATAATGTTAACCAACATGATAATAATGTTAACCAACATGATAATAACGATAACCAACATGATAATAACGATAACCAACATGATAATAATGTCAACCAACATGATAATAACGTTAACCAACATGATAATAACGTTAACCAACATGATATAACGTTAACCAACATGATATAACGTTAACCAACATGATAATAACGTTAACCAACATGATAATAACGTTAACCAACATGATAATAACGTTAACCAACATGATAATAACGTTAACCAACATGATAATAACGTTAACCAACATGATAATAACGTTAACCAACATGATAATAACGTTAACCAACATGATAATAACGTTAACCAACATGATAATAACGTTAACCAACATGATAATAACGTTAACCAACATGATAATAACGTTAACCAACATGATAATAATGTTAACCAACATGATAATAACCAATACGTATTATAGATAAAGGTAATGTGTAATAAATATTGTGCCTTTAATAAATTATAATATTAAAAGTAATTATGTATGTGTACCTCTATTCTGGGAAAGACCTGAGAGAGTTATGCATTATACAGCCGATACTTCAATGAATCAAAAATTACTGCAAATTACATTTAACCTCTACTTTTGAAATAGCACATGATGTAAATATATTCAATTTAGAACTTAAGTCTTACCGTTTAGTAAACTACTGGTAAGCTACCTATGCCCTTATGTCTTAGCCTATCGTCGTACCTTATATTATATTGAGTGACTAACTTAAATATTACACTAGACCTATAGCTTATATCTATTGGTGGTGCATTTCCAAATATATTATAAATACAATTATTACAATAACACTTACAAGTTGCCTTAAGATTAAAAAAATAGTTGTTTAGATATTAGAGTCTTGGTAATTTGTTATAAATTTATAATGTTAATACACTTAATTGTTATAATTTGTTGCTCGTTGAAAATTTAATAGATTTGAAATGGTCAAATCTCAGATATGTCTAATTGGCTTTAAATTTTGAATTAATTCCTATGTGCCCATGTTAATTTTGGCTTGAAATCTTTAAAAAATGAGCCAAATTGGCTTGCTTGGCTCAGATTTTTTGTGAAATTTTGGCTCAAAAATTGGCTTACAATTTTCCAGCCTCTGAAACATGGGCTCTATTAAATGTAACAATTAGATGCATAACTAACAAAATCCATATCATTCAAACGTGTGACTGATGGTTGCTTTATTAAATGTAACAATTAGATGCATAAACTAACAAAATCTATATCGTTCAAACACACGACAATTCCAGTCTGTATTTGATGCAAAAAATCCCACTGACTTTTTCAAAAAGCTGAAAAAATCCACCATAAATTTCCAGTTATTTGGCTGATCCACCAACAATTTCCCAATTTATCCACCGAAAATTAATGGTAACATAGGAATAAATAGGAAAATAGCTAAAAATCCACCGACTTTGCCAGAATATTATTTTCAAAGGGAAAAAATTCCACCGACATGAAATACAGACTGGTGACAATTGACTGTTGGTTGCCTTATTAAATATTAAAAAAGTATTTAAAAGTATTTTTCAATGAAAAAAAGCAATTAATTAAATGCATAAGCTAAGAAAATCCGTACCATTCGAATACGCGGAAATCGATCGATGGTTGGGCTATCGATTGATATATGCGATAAAATATGCCAATTTGATGTACAACTACAAACTAAAAAAATTATATCATTCGAACGTGCAGAAATCAATCGATGGTTGCGCTATCGATTGCTATATGCGATAAAATGTGCCAATTTGATGTACAAACTAAAAAAATCATATAAAAACGCGCAGGAATCGATCGATGGTTGCGCTATCGATTGATTTACGTGATAAAATGGGCCAATTTGATGTACAAACTAAAAAAATCATATCATTTAAATGCGCAGGAATCGATCGATGGCTGCGCAAACTACTGATCAACAGATTGCGCAGAGAAATCGGTCGATATTGCAGATCACTCAAATGCGCGTGACATATATATTAAATAATTCAACTTACAACTTTGAAGCTTGAGGTTCAATTGCTATTTTCGCTTTTCTTTTTAATCTTTTACATGAAAGTGACGAAACTCTTATAAAATAGCTAAACTTCTCAAGTTCTCGATATTAACATGCAAATACTGAAATATGAGGAATTATGAACCGCTCTATCAGACCGTTACAAACAAGAATTGTGTTGTTTTGGTGATGTCATATTTTTGCGTCGTTTACTAGTTACTATTCCCGTTATGTTCCTGTAGCTACCCTGGGTTAGGCATTAAATTTTGAATTAGCTTATCTGTTTATCTTTGTTTTCAAAATGTTTATAACCAACCAGCAACCTTCAGGCTTCAGCCTTCAAGGCTTCAGAAATAATATATTATATATAATAATTAATATCAAAATATTCTATAATTGTAATTTGATTAAATATATCTATAATCTTTTGACTACTTTTTTCAGGTTTACTGCATTTGTTAAATATGAATTTAGAATTATAGTTTTCAACTATAACTTTTCTGAAGTAAAGTATATTCTGTAAGCAGCAGCTGCTGCTATCAACTGTTGAGATGTTTCAACTGCTATTTTTCATTGTCTTGTTCTACTATGGAGTTACCAGGTGATTTATTTTATTCTTTAATTTTTATTACTTATTTAACTAAGCAAAATGTTAAAAAAATATTACAAAAAAAATATGTATTAGGGTGGAGCGTTTTTTCAACTTTTTGGAGTTGGGTTTCACGTCAGGAGAGAAAAGTTGTGGAAATGCATAAAAACTATGTGTGCAAACTTTCAGACCCCTAGATCGATTCCTTGATGGTTTGAGGGTCGTTTGGAAATACGAAAGAATAGCATATTATTTTCAAAAATCCAAAAATTATATTTTGTGTTCTTATAAGTCAAGATAGATTAATATTGTAATACTAACCCATTGAGAATTAAAATTTCGAAGCTCTATCTTATTATCATTATTGTTCGAGGCCCATTTGAATATCATAAGGATAAGGATTTATTGATGAAAACCAAGCCCTTCTATAATTACCTCTAAAGGGGAATTTTCAGGGCCTCGAACAATGAAGATAATAAGATAGAACTTTGAAATTTTGGTCAGATATTCTCAATGGGTTATTATTACGATATTTATCTATCTTGACTTTTAAGAACAATAAATATAATTTTTGGATTTTTAAAAATAATATGCTATTTTTTCGTATTTTCAAACGACCCTCGAACCATCAAGGAATCAACCTAGGGGTCTGAAAGTTTGCACACATCGTTTTTATGCAGTTCCACAACTTTTCTTTCCTGACGTGAAACCCAACTCCAAAAAGTTAAAAAAATGCTCCACCCTAATATGTATGCTACCTTTAGGTTTTATAGCTTCAATGAAATGAATGTAACTTTCAATTGCAATGTATTTTTTTACTTAATGCATAATTAATTTTACTTAATGCTACAAGCCAACAACACATTGTCATATATTATTTTAGTATGAAATTTATTAAACATAGCTATGATTGCTAGTATGCTACTAGGTAATTAATTGATTATTTAATTTATTTTGAAAGTAAATATGAATTTTATTAAAATTTGATGATATTAATTTCTTCTATTTTGTTTAATAGAATACCTACCTAGTACCTAATAACCTATTAGGCTATTAGGAATCAAGTACTACTTAGTACTTACTTTAGATAGTCAATTATTCTATATAATTGACTATTCATAGCTTATATAGCTAATTAAAAAAAAATAAAGTAACCTAAGTATAGTTGTATATTAAAAACAAATTATATTTGCAATGATAAAATGAATATAATTTTCTACTATTATATTATTTAAATATTAACACATTCTGAAGAATTAGCTACAAGCATAAAATGTTTTTTCTTTTCTCATTGATTCACTATGTGAAATAAATAATTTAAATTGTAGTTCCTAAAAAAAATTTAAAACACAGTTAAGTAATGGTTTGTTGCTATTCACTATATACAGAAAACACTCAAGGTATTCAAAACCTATTGTCACCTGAAAAAACTAAAAAGATGATCTATTTTTTATAAAAAGATGAATACAATTTGCATAGCTAGTTGATAAATGTTGATAGTCATCTTCTTATTGTTACATGGTTCAATAACTTCAATTGAACATTTAATAATATTCATTTTTGTGTCATTATGTTATGTCTAATAATGACTTATTCTTTTCAGGGGCGTGTCTTACCTCATCTCCTACTTCATCCTATTTCGGTACTCCCTGAACATTCAAATTGGGAAACTGTCACTCGTGCACCTAAGATTTGAAAACATATGTTTCAGGAAGAATGAAAAAACAATAGTGAGTTGATATTTGTTCTTAAGAGTTAGTAGCTACTACTTAAACTGAAAGCTTATCATTTTAATAGCAATGTCATACTACAGAAACTGGTAAACTGTTCTCAGAGATCTCTTTTTCTGTCTACAGTAAAACTAATGTAAATTTAGGGATTAATTCAAAAGTGCTCTCAGAAAAATTGATGTAAATTAAGAATTAATTCAAAATTGTTTGTAGAGAATATCCCAAATTTTGAGAATGATTTTCTATTTTTGTTCATGACTTGTTCCTTTTATTTCAGAGAATTGAGTCCCTAGGAGCTACAAGTGGGCTGATAAATTCTCAAGAGAGGAAGATATTGTGCCTCAATCTCAGGGATGTCAGAATAGAGGGGACGGTGAGTCGTATTTCTGTCGTAGGATCTTTATTTTCTATTGAACAAAGATAACTGCATTAGCATCATAATCATGTAGGGTAACTTATAAATTACCGGTCTGTTTCACATCTTGGGCTATATCAGAAAAAATTATATAATAATAATTACTTAATTTTAATTGGTAAAATCCATGATACCTGCTGGTATCATTAGTAATAAGTAAAATATCTAAGAGTTAAGGCCATAGAATGTATCTAGTGGTTCTGTAAAACTAAATCAAAAGTTAATTAGGATTTATATATATTTTATTTGATTCAGATCATTCAATAGCTCTAGCTTTGGTATGATAAGGATTAATTTTAAAATTTATTTACTGATAGGTAGGTAGGTACTTCATAAGCAAATATTCAGCAAATGCTAATTAACCTCATCTAATTTATTAAAATTAGTATGAAGCTTCAATCAATATTTATTGAAATATCATTCAATAATTCAAAATTTTGAACTTGGGTGCGTCTTAATAACAGATTATGCAAATTGTTACAAATTTTTCTGTGTAAGTATTTGTCATTCATTTCTTTAAACAATATTATTTTTGATAAATAAATTAAAAATTCATTACAGATTGATTCAGATTTCACTCCTGTACCCATTGTTGAACCGTCTGAAGTAGATAACAAATATCAAATTCAAACCAAAGCCTTCAAAATATCACCTTCCGTTGTAACTTTGGCTCAGGTAAGCAACTATTTGTTATTTCATTGATAAATTAAAATAAATTATATGAAGTAATTATTTCATTAGCTATATAGCTAGCTAATTAGTATTTGTTACTTCAGGCTCAGGTAAGCTTGCAACTATTAGTTATTCCATAGAAAAATTAAAACAAATTAGCTATATTTATGAAATAATTATTTCATCAAATGAGCATATTTCTAAAACATTTTCAAGAAGTCAACCTCTGAGGTTAAAGAACTATTACAGAAATTTCTTTTATTCAAACAGTTATTCTAGTCTAAATGGTTAAACTTGTCTAAATTAGTTCTTACATTAAAAAAAATGCAATAGGAATCGAGAATTCAGATTTAAGAAAATATTTTGTTTGTAAAAATTACATTGATATTTTAAATGAATAATGACATCTTCATTTCAAAATCTTGCTATGTCTTTATATGTTGCTTATAATAATACCTTTATCGATATTATTTAATCTATAGTATTGGTAATGTATTAGAACTACAAATTGATTTTTAACTTTTCTTTTCTCATGATATTTTCTGACCAAATGGCTACCTAATATCGCTCAATTCACAGTTTTTTGGAGTTCACATCTACGGTATCAGTGCTTTGTTTCTTGAGAAGCAGACTGGTGTCATCTACCTTGCAGAGTCTAACAATGTGGACATAGAGGCTACAACAATTAACCAAACTAACGTGGCTGTGAGTATTGAAATGAAACAAAAGGGTATTCTTTGTAGGGTAAAGAATTAATTTGAGTAGCTAACTGTTAGTATTATTAATAAGTAATACCCTGTATAGTGAACAAACTTCCTTTAGTCTACCATGAATAGTCATCTGTTTTAGAAAACTAATGGCAATTGAAGAGCAAACTAAAGGAAGTTTGTTCAGTATATGGGATAGTTCTCTTATTCAAGACTCTACATTCACTATAGAGAAGTTCTACTGTATGATAAATATTTTACTAGATAATGTTTCATGTTCACCATCACCAATTCTCATACGGTGCCCAAAAAAGTCCTGTTTTTAACAGGAATTTATATATGATGGGCTTGATTAAGAATCCTACTCTGTATTATTCTTTCTTTAAATAGAGTTGTTTTCCCTCTTTTCCAGCTGAGTGTCTCGTGTAACAACAGTCACCTGAAGGTACTGCAGTCTTCTATTCATCACTCTAAGCAGAAAGCTTCTGCCGATGTACTCAGTAGCCTCAGTACGGAACTACTGAATGCGGCACAGGGTGAGAAATGTGCACTGTTTCAATGTGATTTTGTATATGCATTTCTTATGGGCATAGTACTGTTTGCATATAGCTTATATATGAAAATTAAGTGATTCCGAATGCTAATTCATAATTTAAGTACGATTTAATTTGTTTCAATGGGTGTTCACTTTATGCACTTATCTTATATGAAGAATATACTTTCACAAATTCTCTATTGAATGTGGTGCATGGAAATATGTAGCTAACTGTACAGGTATATGTATCTAAGATTTATATGTAGCTAACTCTAGAGGAATATTTATATGTTGGGGGATATGCGACTGTAGAGGTATATGCAACTGTACGGGAATACGCAACTGGACAGGAATATGTAACTCACTCGTTCTAAAATTTTTATGGAAAGGGATTGAATCAAATCATATTTTGGCCATATTAAGAATGAGAAGTCGGATCATCAGAAATATCTTATTGTTGAATTCACCGTTGATTTTATCAATTAAAAGTGATTAGTTTCTTTTATGTGCATTTCTTATCGAAGAGCTCAAAGGTTCTCTTTCTGATTAAGAAATAATTTTTATCGTTTAAGTATGTTTGAACTGCGTTTAGACTTTTTTTTTCTGAAGAATATTCCTTTGTTACAATCTTCTTTTTCCAGACTCAGATGAGTCGGAAGATCAGCCCCCAGTGCTGTCATCAGTGATGTCTACCTTCACAGGCTCTAATAGCAATGAAGGCAAGGCAAAGAAGGTGCAAAGACAGCCTTCTTACCAACCTTCTCTCTTGGAATGTGAAGTGGCTTTGAAACTGAAGCTTGAAATAGGGGCAGAAGATTCGGCTGTTTTAGAGGTTGGTAGATATAAACAAATTAACCAAAATAAAGATTACTTTTCTTTGTTTTTTAAAAGTGCACTCAATCTCTTCAATTTGTAAAATTAAATTTTGTTCATTAAAAGCTCAAATAAATAGCTGTACCTTCTCATTATGTTTTTATTTCAAAAGGCTGAATTATGTTTAGGGTTGTGACAATATGCTTTTAGAATCATAGACCCTGAAAATATTATAGACGGAGAGAATTAAACGGTATTGAATCGTTCTAAACCAACAGTATATCATTTTCAGTACATATTCTTAAGATCTAACTGTAATTTTTAAAGCATATTGTCAAAACCCTAATTAGCTATGCCATAAATCATTGGTTTGCTAAGCAGATAGAATGAGTGCATTATAAAGCTGTTCTTTAATTATGAAGTATGCTAATTCACTCCTATGGTTGGTTCTATTTGTATTTTTTGTACTTCTAGTTAGCTAACTGTTTAAATCGAATCATTATTGCCATTATTTTTATTCGCTGTTTTTCATCAGTCCTAAATCAGAATTTCCATAATGTAATTTAATGTCAAAACATCTCTCTTGCAGATAGTTGAATGTGAACTTCCAAGCCTCACTGTAACAGTAAGGGAAAATCTGGGATACATCCTTCAGGAAAAACTTCACAAAAACAGACCTACAAATAGTAACCAAAGTCACAAATCTGAGAACTCAAATGGAAAATGTTCTCCATTATTAGAAGCATATCCAAAACTTGTGGAGAAACTAATTATTTACTGGTCTCTGGTGCCTCAAGATCTGAGATTTATTTTAACTGATGCCACCATAATTTTCATATCATCCTCTGTCAGAAAATGCAACGTTAATGCTAAAATCCAAAACCTAGAATATTTTGTCAACATTCCTAGAAATGAACATCCTTTCTATAATCCTGAGGTCACATTCCCTGATCATTCGATATCGTTCAATGTTGACGATTTTGATTTGTCGACAACGTACACGTCTGCTTTATCGCTCTCGACTTTCAAATTGGACACCAGTCTCAGCAATCGGAAGTTTCATTTTGAGAGCGAGTTGCTAAATCTCATGTATTGGTATGACTATAGAGATCTAATGGCGTTTCTACCTGTGCTCTCAAGTTTCAAAAAGTCCTCCACTCACAAACCCAGAAATGTCAAATTATCTACGATTGTTAAGAATAGCTATAAGTCCTTAGACTGCGTTATCAGAATCAGAGACCTGTCTCTAGGTTTTCAGTTGCCTAACAGTCCTGCTTTGTATCTACTGTTGTATCACAGTTACCTAGATACAGTCAGAGGTACCTTGTTAGTGGAAGGTCTCACTTCTAGGTTAGGTAGGGAATGTTGTTGCGTCCGTCCGTTAAAGTTGCACAAATGCTACTGTGATTCTAAGTCTTCCTGCGTCAGCGGGAAATGCCTTAATAGAAGAAACTCAACTAATGTAAGTAGTACTCCTAATGACGAATTTAACTATCATGAAGAAGGCTTTTTGAAAGTGAATGAAGGCGAAGCCCGACGGTGGTCAGATTCTAGTCACGTCATTAACGAAGAGGTAACATCTAATTTCCTTGGAGATTTTGGCAAACAGATGTACATGAAAGGTGTAAACCGAAACGCTGTAGTTTGTAGGGAAAATAGTCCTTTTGAAGATCTGAAGTTTTTGGCTAGTGAAAGAGACGAGAATTCTAAAAAGCAACACGTGTGGGGCAGTCCGATATCCATCGGCATTTGTCATTTCACCCTTCCGAACAATGCTGAGGTTATACCTGAACAAAACATGGAAAAGCACACCGGGTCCTACCAAAGTGGATCACTCAACAGAAGAAATTACGGTAGAATGAGTAGCAATCAGAAGAGGTTATTAAAAACATCTAGTGATGGAATTGGTGTCAGAAGTTCTTCATACAGTAAGATGAGCTACAACTACGTCAGGGATGATGAGGAAACTCTTAACTCACAGACCCGCAACACTAGGATTGAATTGGATGACATGCAGGCTGAGTGGAGCTCCACATTGGCCAACATGATATGTGGAGCACATACCTACATGAATGAGATCAAAGAAATATTCAATTGGAGTTCAGAGGAGTCTACTGTTGACCCTATTTCTGAACAATACTCTTTCCTCAATGAATTGGAGGTACAATGCTACAACCTGGACTTCTTCTTCCACTCGAAACATGACGGTGAGGTGCACAAAATTTCCGCTACTAGGGCAAGCTCATAGTTATTGTGCAGTTCCTTATTTTCAGACAAAAAATATACAATAATTATTAGCTATTTAACCTTCATTTCAATTGTTATCCATGATTCCTGCATGTATCATGGATACCAAATAAAATGAACATTAGCTATGTAATAATTATTGTTGTATAATTTTTCTTCCATGTCCGAATATGTGGAACCGTCTGATAACTCAGAACTCGCCCTACCTGAATTGACTTATTTATAACAAGTTTTCTAACTGGATCTATGAATTATCTGTGTTTTTTGCTGATTTGTTTGTTTATTGCTGCTGATGAATAATGTCCAATTTTTAAATTTTATTCCAGTGTCAATATCTCTTCGTGTTGATGGCATCAAGACTTTGCAACCTCGTACCCTCATTTTCTCTGGTCTCTACGCAAGGCATTTTACACCAGAGAACAAAATCTACCACTGCGTCGAGTCATCAGCTATTTCGGTGTGTGATTTCAATTGATATTGGTTTTATATTATTAATATCAGCAGTTAGGCTATTAATATCAGCAGTTAGGCTATTAATATCAGCAGTTAGGCTATTAATATCAGCAGTTAGGCTATTAATATCAGCAGTTGGGCTATTAATATCAGCAGTTGGGCTATTAATATCAGCAGTTGGGCTATTAATATCAGCAGTTGGGCTATTGATATCAGCAGTTGGGCTATTGATATCAGCAGTTGGGCTATTGATATCAGCAGCTAGGCTATTAATATTAAAGTAATCAGAGAATTTCAATTAAATGCCGTAATTCAGTTTAATTTTTTATTTTAGATTGGTTCAGCAATAGCGGAGTTGTCACATCTCTCTGTGACTCTAGTAAGACGTGAAATTCTCCTCGAGGTTCTAGAAACAGCTCAGTTCCACTGGAGTGTAGAGCTCCATCTCACCATCCTCAGTATATTAATGGATATCAAGTCTATCAATAAACTGAAGAAAAGTAACGAGTCGAAATCACCAAAACCACCTCTTCAGTTGCAGGTTGTAGTTAAGGGCGTTGTAGGTTTGAAGGCTAGAATATCAACCTGCACCCAGATGGAATGGTCCGTCAAAGGGATAACCTATTTAACAGCTAGAGGTCTGGTATCTATACAAGTTGAAGACTTGAATGTTCAAATGGACGGACATCAAATAATGAACATGATAAAGTGCAGACTGATGTCCTCGTTCAACTCCAGCGAATTGAAGAAGGAGAGAGAAATTTTCCCTGAATTGACCCAGGCGTCTAACAAAGGCTGGAAGCTCATAGTATCAGAATGGTTCATAACTTTTCCATATAGGTATGACTTTGGTCACTCGTTCCATGAGAAGTTCATCTCGACTGTGAAGTGGATTAGAAACGTTCACAGGAGGATTGATGAAAATTCTGCGACTGTTAAGACGCTTCCTCCTGATATTATCCTGAGTATCCACTCCTGGAAGGTGACAGTTGAAGATGATCCTTTTGAGGTCAAACTGAGGTACAACTACGAGCTAATGGAGGATGAGTATCAGGAGAGCTGTAAGAGAAGAAAGGCATTCAACTCGAGAATTAATGAACTGCAGCGTTCTGGAGCATTCTTGACTGCTTCTAAAGTTGAAGAACTGCACAAGACTCTAAAAGAAAAGGACTCGGAGACTTACATTAAGAGGTACTGAAACTTAATTCTTAAAATCATACCAAATACAATTGGTAATTGAAAAACAATGAAAAAGTTAAATACTGTAGCTAGTGGCTGTGTCACTTTGGGACAGATTGAAGAAACTTTTTAGTTTATTACCTATATCAAAAAGCTATAGCTATATAACATAGATTCCTTTTCAATAATTTGATTTCAAACCATGTAACTAATACGTGAAAGTATTTGTAATGAAATAATTAATATGGAGAGTTAAATATGATTGTCCTCTGAATAAATAGAAATGGTGATATTTAACCAATATAACAATATAGCTACTAAACAATAAATCACCTCACTCAATAAGTTTTTTTTCTATATAAAGGATTATATTTTCCAGGTCCAAGCAGATGTACGACTCTACCCCTGCAAGAGCTGATGTATTCACCTGGACTGTGCAGGAGGCCTCCATCTTCATTCTTGCAGATCCCTCCATGGACGGGGTGGAGAATGCCATCCACCACATGGAGGATATTGACGAAGCTAGGTAGGTGGTTCTTGGTGGAATAGCTTTATGGTTAGTAGAAGTGTAATAAATTGGCAATACTGTCCCTTAAGTCCCGAACTGTTGTAGCTAATTGGGTTAGCTATCGGACGTCTTTTCATTTTTTACTTCTGTAATCATTTGCTACCTGCTGTTTTAGAGGATAGCGCTAGGGTTATGCAGCTATGCTCTTCAACTTCTAAGTTTGTATGTTTCTATTATCATCACATCTTCCTCTTCCATCCGTGTATTCTGTCGTAACTCTCGATTGCTTGTTTCTTTTTTTCGTCATATTCATTGACTGCATTCACTGAGTAGCTTTTGTGCATCCATGAACTTATAACCAAATGTTGGTCTGTGAATGACTATAGCTACATAGCTTGCCGATTACTTTCGATCATTGTCATCTCTGTTCCCATTGACTGCAGTTCATTCACAGGCTTACTTACTTACTCTCAGCTCATTGCCAGATAGTGCCACATTCTTCATAGGTTTACTTTCTCTCAGCTCCATGCCAGATGGCGCCACATTCACATGCTTCCTTACTTTTTCTCAACTCATTGCCAGATGGCGCCACACTCACAGGCTTACTTCCTTTTCATCAGCTCATTGCCAGATGGCACCACATTCTTTACAGGCTTACTTTCCCTCAGCTCATTGCCAGATGGCGCCTCATTCACAGGCTTACTAACTTTTCCTAAGTTCATTACCAGATGGCGCCACACTGACAGGCTTACTTACTTTTCCTCAGCTCGTTGCCAGATGGCGCCACATTCAGCACACTGTGGTGTCGTGTTCTTAGCGCCTCTTTGGGAAAGTGGAATTTTATGCTGAGGGATTACCCCCAGCCTCTAATGGAGGTCACAGCCTTTGAGTGGTGGGGGAGATTGGTAGGGGCTGAACTGACTCCTCTTTGTAGGGGTGAGTACCTGTGAAATATTTATACTTTAGCTACCCATCAAAATAGGTAGCTACTCGAACTGAAAAAAATTAGTAGCTATAGGCTATAGCTAGCTCATAATCTTGTTTCAAAACTTTAGGCTTCTTTTCCAGTTTGCAAATATTTGATTTATTTTTGCAAAATATTCTGATGTGCTAAACTTAAAATCTGTTGTTTTTCCCCGTTAGGAGAGCGTACAGTTTTGTTACCAGTAAGTGAACCCTGGCATGATGGGGCACTCAAGAGATCAATGTGTCCTAGAAAATATTACCACGACTTCTCTTGGGAGGCTAAGACCTTCACTCTTGCCTATGGTCCATGCTGGGAACCTGCAATGTCCCAGTTTAACATTGCCTTAGGCCTCATCACACCGCACGATGTGGACCCTTCCCTGCCCATGCCTTGGTGGGACAAGGTTCGACTTCTGTACCATGGCCGTGTTCTTCTAATGGCGGACATCTTCACTTTGAAGCTGCATGCTTCTCTTGACCCGTACAACACCACTGAAGAAATGGAGTTGTCTTGGACTGGCCTCACTCTGGACTGGACGAATGCTAAGCTACATTTTGCAGGTGACTTAGCCGTGTCAGTACGCACTGCCTCCAAATACGATGACGCCAGACTGCTCTCGCTGACCAATCTACGCCTCACCTTAAAGCTGCTGTGGGTCTGCCAGGGTGACCCTGAAGACCACCATTCTGTGGTTAAATGTGCCCCGGATAAGTTACCTGAGTACTCTAGTAACCAGGAGCACGATTCGTTCAGAGCATTCCGTAGTCGCAATCTTGACATCAACATCAGTCTGGAGACCAAGACACTCCTCAAGAATAACGTGAAGGTGAACTCTGAAATCGAAATGCTGTTCTACGGCAGCACCTTGAAGTGGTTTGAGAATTTGAAGTTCATCCTAAGTGGTGTGACAAGACCTATTAAGAGGGGAAAAGTCTTCAAGAATACAGGACCCAGGAAACTCAGACTGTCTCGGCACTACAGAAGAATACACCTGGCCCTGTCTCTTCAAAGGTTCGATGTTCGATACTGGATGTCAGTTGGTGTGAAGAAAGGTTTCCATCTGAGTGGCGAAAGACTGTCTCTAAGTTCAGAACACACTCTAACTCTCATACCTCGCAACACTGGCTTCAGACAAAGGTCCTTGTCCAAGTGGTCCATAGTGTACCTCAATACTGAACTGTGTCAGGCACAGGTGTGGCTACAGAGTGCTCTCTCTCAGGCATCTAAAGAAAACACCCCTCCCGGCTCTCCTTCATCCAAAAGCGAAGCTAATTCTTCAAATAATTCAGGAGGAGTGAGACCCAAGAGCTCTGAACCGAGACAACCTGACTCTCCAAATGACAGTGAGATACTGACAAACTTTGGTGATGTTACAGACGAGGAAAGCTCTCAATCGGAACAAGATGGCGATGGCTTCTCCAACACATCGCAAGTTGAGAAGTTTTACTTCCTCCACGTTAGCAAGGTGGCTTACATGAGAGAGACTCTAACTACCGACCCCCTGTATGTGGGTGGTGGAAGTACTGCTACCAGTGAGAGTCCTAACCACCGCCTGGTTGTCTATCATCTAAAGGGAGCTTGGACCACCAACAACAGGGATATTGTGCTCGCTCTCTACGACTCGTGGAACAAAAACCAGCTGCTGAAACACAATCTTAGACCTGATGTGCTACAAAGTGTTACCCCGCCATCTGGTGGTGGGAAACACAACCTTGGTTCAACAGATCTACTTAGCACCTCCCATTGCAGAACTCCCCGAAGTGGGGGTGCGGGGGGTCTACCACTGGAAGCAACTCCCTCTCCTCTCAGCCGCCTTCAGTCTGGCAGTGGAGCAGAACTACTCCACCAGCTCATCAAGGAGGCTGACAACAACTACGTGGCTTACTCTGAGGACTGCAGTAACACAGCTGAGCAATCGCGAGACACCAGTATGTTACAAGGGGTGACTGACTGCATCACTGATGATGTGGTGAGCAAGAGGTGGCTCATTGAACTTGTCAACTCGCAAGTACTGCTTAAAGGTTGCGAGACGCAGGGTTACGTCATCATCAGCGCCGCTAAGAGTCAGATCATTCAGCGCATTCACAGACCTGCTTGGCGTCAACAGACACTCAACAGCAAGACCACTTGGTACGGCAGTCTGGATAGCATGCAGTACTACGCTACAGTCAGCCCGGGACACAAGGAGATGCAGATGGACAACATTCTTTGGCTGTCTGTGGCTAACATAGAAGAGAAAGGTGAAATGTCTTCACAAAGCAACATGATGGATCTAACAGACATAGTTGGGAGTAACCAATCTGCAGGTGGAGTTGTAACTGACACTGTCGGGGCAGTGTCTTTGGACAACAACGGATGTGCCAATGTACAGGACATGCAACTGCAGAGAATTGTGTCCAGATGTCGTTGTGAATTCTATTATGTCTCTTACGGTGAACTTGGTGTTGAGCCCCAGCTGTTAGGGGAAGTTCAACCCCCACCCCCTTCTACTGATGAGTTATGGGGGGACCATAGAGACCCGACTGACACCTTCACGTTAATGCATCACGACTTGTGTATCAGTACTAACAGTTTGCAGTACAACATGGTGGTAGATATCCTGAACAAGCTTCTATTGTATGTTGATCCTGTGAAGAAAGCTGCCAGTTCAGACCTTGCGAGAACCAGATTCAAACTTCAGTTGAGTTCAGGAGATGACCAGAAGAAACCTATAGTCAAATTACAGAATCTGATTCGGTACAAGCTGTCTGAGTTGAGAGGCATGGAGAAAGATGTGTATCTGTTGCAGAGAGCTTTGGATAGAGAGGAAGAAAACCCTACGCAAATACTGGTGGAGAAAGCAGCTCTCACCAAGAAAGTAAGCCAGTGCAAAGAGAAGCTCAATACTCTCAGTGACGAACTTGCCATCAGAGTTCATCTGTTCAACGAGACGCAATTGAGAGCGAACCACAAGCTGTCTGCGGCTCAAGGTACCAAAGTGACATCTATACGCATCAACGAAGTGTTCTTCCGTAAAGCACAGTGGCGATTAACTGAAGCTGATGGTCAGTTGGGCATTGCTGAGGTGGCTCTGTCAAACTTCCTCTACACCAAAAAGACTAATTCGGATGACAGCGGAGAGCATCTTCTCGAACTTGGCTACGTGAACATGAAGAACCTTCTTCCCAATCAGGTGTACACCGATGCTTTGTCCCCAACAACCCTGACCAGTACTTGTCCCCTGGATAGACAGAAGACACTGAGGATATTCTGTCGTGAGAAGGCTCCCTGTGGAGGCATAGTTGTCATCGATCACTTTGAGATCAATGTCGTGCCATTGGATATATCCCTCACCTACCAGTTCTACAAAACAATCCTCAAGTTCTGTTTTCCTGACAATGCCGGTGTTGATGATGGTCAGGATGTTGGTGAGTTCATTTTTTTTTGTTATTTTTACAGTGTAAACAAATGCTCGTAGATTTTAGTTTCTGGTATATTTGATTTCATTTCTAGGGTAAGTTCTTAATTATTGGTCAGGTCCACATTTTCGGACACGTGTAAGAAAAATTTACAGAATAATTATTATTTCATTTTAATTTTAATTGGTATCCATGATACCTACAGGAATCATGGTTACAAAATAAAATAAAAATATAATAATTATTATTATACCTATATATAATTTTTTTTCTTACGTGTCCGAAAATGTGGACCTGACCGATAATTAATAACTTACTCTTATGTTTTTTTCTCTTTTTTTGAGGTGGTGGAAGAAAGCAAGCTATGCGTAAAGTTCAGAGCTCCAAACAAACTCCAAAGGAGACGCAGTTTTACGTGAAGCTCCAAAAGGACGATGTTGAGATAATGAAACAAAGAGCTGAGCAGAACAAGATGTTTGTCTACATCAAAATACCAGAACTCAAAGTCAGGCTCAGCTACAAAGGTATAAAACTTAGATATTCACTAAAGAGTACCTAAATAGTTTGCTATCTGAAGGGACAATTACTTAATTATCTAAAGGCCAAAAGAGGAAATGATCTATCGTCAAATTTGTATCTGATATCAGAAATGAAATGCGTGATTTCTTATAAATAAGGCATTTTCATAATTAAATTCACTCTAATAAATTAATGTGTTTTCTCATAAATAAAAGTGAATTTTCTTAAATGAATACGTTTTATCATAAATATGTGTATTCTCATAACCATAAGTATAAAGTAAGTGTTTTCTCATAAATGGTATTCTCATATATGAATGAGTTTTCTCATAAATAATTAAATTCTCATAAACTTATGAGTTTTCTCATAAATAAAAGTGTTTGTTTTCTGATATCCAGGTATCAAGGAGAAGAACCTGACTGACGTCACAAACTTCCGACTGGTGGTGCCATCTTTCGAGTGTCACAACGTCACGTGGACATGGCTAGACTTCTTGAACGCACTGAAAGAGAACTGCAAGAGTGCTCTGGTGCCTCAGGTGAGGGGTATGAGTGAGTGAGAGGGATATGAGTGTGGGAGTGAATGATAGGAGTTGAATTAATTAACTAGAACCAACCGTATGACATACATACCCAGGAAACAAATTTTTTTTTCTGGAATATTAGGGTTATATCCCGGGAATCAATCCTTCTTGCCTCGGATATTCCCTTAATATCCCAGGAATAAATCATCAGGGAAGACTGCTCTAATATATAAGAGAGATTGAGATTCTTAAGGAAAATAAAATAAAATTAAACTACAGTTGATGCGAAATAGCAAACCCTGAAGCATCATGATCACAAATCTTCACAATAATGATTGAGTGTGAGAGAAGAGTTGAGTGAATGAATGGAAGGAGTTGAGCTAGTAAATGAGAAGAGTTGAGTGAGTAAATGGGAGGAGTTGAGCTAGTAAATGAGAGGAGTTGAGTGAGTGAATGGGAGGAGTTGAGTGAGTGCTAGAGTCATCCAATTGAGCATTGAAATCATTAAATATTTCCCTCTCACCCCTCTCTCCCAGCTCATCAAAATCAAGCTCAATGTTGGTCACAAGAACACTGACTCCACTGCAGAGTTAGATGAAGAGGAGAAAGCCAGACTGCTGCTAGGGGACAGACATCTTGTGAGTACAGTACCAAAAATGAATAAATAATTGCCGCCTAAAATATAACTTTCCGCAATCTGCGCGAAGGTAACTAGGGGATGTTCTGAATTATTGTACTGTTCCACATCTTCGATCAGGTAATAGAAGGTATGCTAATTATCAATTAAATGATACCAACCTGCTGGTATCATGAAAAATAATCAAAATATAAGTTATATAATAATTATTATATACTTTTTACATATATGATTGAAGATGTGAATAAATTCGATTATTCGGAATCTAAAACTGTAGAGTTTACATTCGTGTTTTGATAAATTTAAAAAAATAATTAAAAATAGTCAAAAGAATTGATTTAATGACGATTATTTGAACATTCTACTAACGAAATTTAAAAAAAGTGTTTCAATAAGAAAACGAAAATAGATCGAAGTAACAACCTATGTAAAATAAATAGAAACAGAGTAACCATAATAAAGGTTACTTTGTTAATTTTCTTTATATTTAAATGGTGCACTGAGTCTCTTTTAAATTTGTAAAAAAAAATTCATTTATTAAAATTTCAAGAAAGTAGCTGCACCTACCTTCTTATTATATTTTATTTCAGAAGGGCCAAGGTTAAATTATGATCACGGTTGTGACAATATGCTTTTAGAATCATAGATCATGAAAATATTGTAGACGGTGAGAAGTAAAGAGTATTGAATCTTTCTACACCAGCGGTATAGAGTATTCGATTCGATTTCACTTCGTCTATAATATTCTTAAGATCTATGAATTTAAAAGCATATTGTCACAACCCTAGTTATTTATAGCTACTAACTGTTGTTTTTTTTTCTCTCTCTCTCAGCCCCATAGTGGCAAAGCATCGAAAAAGAACCTGTTCAAGTTCAAACGATAAGGCAGGTTCGTTCACCAACTCGACTGTTAATTTCACCAAAGAGTCTTAGGTTTTAGTGTTAATTATTCCGAGTTTTAAGCGCTAGGGTTATGCTCTTCATCTATGAGGTCTTAGACTTTGTGTAAGGTACGCTCTTAGTCTTCATATACTGTCACCTCTTCATTTTCCTCTTACATCAGTGAGTGCAGTCTCAAGTACTTGTGGTTGTGTCTCTTTTAGTCACATTCTTTGGTAGGTGACTGCATTCACGGAGTAGCTTTTCTGCATCCATGAACTTGTCAGCGACGGTGGCAAGGGACTTTATTCATGGAGCCACTTTCTTTTCTGACTGCTTCTTCCAGTCCCTTGTCTTTAATTTCCTTTTGACGTCAGCGATATGGCCTTCGGTTCAGAAGCAGACGTTGAACCCCTACTTATATTAATTATTAATCATACAGTTTCTAATTTTAATCAAGTTAGTTTTTAATTTTTATGTGTTCATAATATGTTCAATATTTTAAATAATGGTGCTAGAGTTCTACTGCTCACCCCTTCATTTTCCTCTTTTATTCGTGAGTACAGTTTTCGTCACAATCGACACAGAGTAGCTTTTCTGCATCATTTTATAGATGATAAACTTATTTATATTTTATCTACTGTATTATACATATTGTTTTTATTTAAAGTAAGATTTCTGTGTAAAGTTAGTGCTTTGAAAAATAACCAAAATGAGGTGTTCTATTAATTAATTTAATTTGTCATTATATGTAAAGGTTAAGAGGGTAAGTTACGAATTGCCGGACAGTTCCACATTTTTGATCATGTAAGAAAAAAAATTGACATTTTGATTGGTATCCATGATACTTACATGTATCATGGATACCAATTAAAATAACTAACTAAAATGTTATTTTTTAAGACTATAGTTTTCATGGAAAACAAGAAATTTAAATGTTAATTTTTTCTTATTGTGGTCGGAAATGAGGAACTGTCCGATAATTCGTAATTCACCCTAATTCATACTAGTTATGGAGGATGAATATCAAATTGTGATAGAAACACAAAGTGCCTGAATTAATTGAAGTCTGAAATTTTAAACTATTTCTGTTAATAATTCGTGTAAGCCTCTGGAATTTAAATTATTTATTTTTGTACCTATGAGAAAAATATAAAATACGGAATAATGTGCGTGTAAATATCCTAAATAAATTAAATTAAAAAAAAGTCGAAAAATAAAATGAATAAACAAAATTTAGGGATAAAATGATAATAAATTAAATACCATTAATAATTTATCCATTATGAATATATGAGAAATAATTATCATTTAGGGTAGGTTACGATTTACCGGTCAGTACTACATCTTCGGTCATATAAGAAAAAACTATATAAAAATTATTATTATTGCACATTGCTATCTAATAATAAATACAATAATTTTTATATATTTTTTTCTTATATGACCGAAGATGTAGTCCTGACCGATAATTCGTAACTTGCCCTATATATCAAAAGTCTATATTTGTTATGCTTAAGAATGTCCTATAAGGCGGACAAAATAAAATATTCCTTTTTCCAAAGGTTGTCTTGTTTCACTAGTTGAAGGGCATTCACTAGTGTATCTAACCATGTAAGGGGTAGGTGATTACATACACCTTTGAGGCTGAGGTATGCGTATGCAATGTACTACCACACAAAAATTAACTAGGGTCAAAGTACCATCAACTACTAAAATATAAGGACAGGTAAGTTCAGAATTATCGGACTGTTACTCATTTTCGATCATATAACCGAAAATGTAACTTAACCTATTAGTAATTTCATAAATATTGCAAATTCTAGAGTTTAACTTTTTTTAAATGGATAAGTACCTATTCCATCATTGAAGTCTCTATTTCTTGATACCTAGAAATGGATAATTTATTAAAGTTGGAGTATTACGATTATTTATAATAAATAAACTTATTATACAACTTATCATAATAAATAAACTTAACTTAACTTATTTAAATAACTCGTAGAATCCTATCACGAGTGATTTTGCGCCACCAACCCCGAAAGGGTTAAAGGTATTTAGTTTTAGAAGGTGTGCTGCTGCGCGAGAAGTCAGTGCGAGTTTGGTTACGGTGTAGGCAGGTGTTGGTGTCTGTCAGTCCGAGGATACAGTGTTCAGTTCATTTAACAGAAGCTTTTTATTTTGTTAGCAGTGAATTAGCTGACTGCAATGCCTTGTTCGGCCATCACTCTGTCCCTAGCGACGATTTGCTCCGTTGTCTCAGTGGCTTTGGTAGGAATTGCCTTCGGCACTGACAACTGGCTATTCGTAAAAGTCAACCGACTGGGAATAGAGGTGAGCTGGAATCCATGGGGTGGGAGTAGGGGAACTGGAATCATGGAATGGGGTGGAAGTAGGGTTAGTTTCACTAGTATTGTTATATTAATATTATTTTTTGGTTAAATACCTAGTACCTAACTATAAAAGTTATGATAGGCGGCATATGCCCACCTACATTTTTTATTAGCTACCTAGTACCTATTTTTTAACTAGTTAGTCAGCTAGGCCTACCTATATATCTAATACAGTAATACCTTCCTAACATATGTAGGTAGCTACGAAACTCTGATAAGGAAATGAAAAAACTTAAAATTGGATAAATAAATATTAGGATAAATAATGAATTGTATAGCAAATTAGGTATTAATTTTATAATTAGTAAGTATTCAACCATCAATACTGTAACTTTTAGAGTAATCTAGCCTGCCCTGTATACAGTGTACAGTTCAAGACACTAATGGGGTAAACTCCGAATTATCGGACGGCTTCTCATTTTCGAGCCTTTTGTTCGTTTCTTCTAGGACATCGTTGACATAACTCAAAAATAGCTATTTTTCAGGCGAGGCATTTAAGAACAGTCTCACTATTGTGAATTTTATCTATATTTATTAAAACAAATAATATTCCTTTTATCTATATTTTTTAAATTAGGATATTTATATTATGTCGTTGGGACATTGACTAGCCTTTTTTTTTTTGAGCTACAATTATTACACCTTTACTAAAAAAAAACAGCGTTTGAAGATGAATATGCCAATAACTCGAAAATACATTTTCTTGAATTATACAAAGGAGTGATATGATCGAAAATGAAGAAGTGTCCAATAACCCAGAACTCGCCTTAATATTCTGTTCCGGCTTCCAAGGCCACTGTACTAGTCTAATTTCTAGTCGATTTCTCTACTACTTTTTAAGTTGCTCTTGATTTCTATTGGCTATAAAAATCCATGAACTAAATGGCTTACTTTCTGCGACTGATTTAGCTTATGCGATTAACTTTAGGGTAACTTACGCATTACCGTGCAGTTACGTAATCCCGTACACCACATCCACTTGTGAATTCGTTAAAAATTTATTTGAAAGTGTTGAAATAATTAATTTAAACACCCTTTGTGTTAAGTTATACCAAAATGCCTGTATTTTTTATAAGTATATAATGTACTTGATTGTACAATGATCGGTATAACAATTTTTTTTATATCAAATTACATTTATTGTCATAGCTACCTAAAAGAAAATTCTATCCAAATATCAAGTGATAGCTGTTTGTTAAATAATGGTCATTTATGTAGATAATAGATAATTAGCATGATGCCTAACGTATCAGTAATTCATTATTCTAAATTCCTAATACTTTTTAACAGTAAAATTATTTTATTATTATATTGCGATAATCAACATGTTTAAAATGTAATTAATGTTTTTTTTCTAATATTTGAACAAATATTTTTTTACGAGGAACTAAAACAATCCGTTACAATATCGTATTGTTGTTACAATAATTGTTTGATAAAAGGTCATTGTTTTCATCATTATTAAGCCTACAGTGTTTTGTTGCTATCGTTGATTTTTTTTAGATTGTACATATTTTTAATGTTCTAATTTGCTTTATTATGATGATTAGATGAAAGTTTTATGTAGTTCACAAAAAGTAGAGGGGGCCTAAGTCAAGGAGAATAATATTAGTCAATACGTGCATAAACCACTAGAGAGAAAATAAAGTACTCCATAGCAACTCAATGTCATAGCATAAATAGGGCATAAGTAAATAAAGTCTTTATCAAAACTTTCAAAGAGTTGTATTAACGTTAGGCCTAGCAACTGTCTTGTATTCCTTCTCTAGGCCTCCTCATTCCGTTAACGTTTTTCCTTCTCGTGTCATACATACCGGTTAAAGCTGATTTTTATACCTTAGTAATATTTCTGTTGCTGTTTACTGTTCCGTTTTGTTTTACAGTAATTGTTTAGGTTTTATTAAACAGCCGGTCGTCTTAGATACAGTGATACAGAAGTTCTGAGACAAACAAAATATATCAGATAAAACATTCAAATAGGTAAAACAAACTGAAAAGTGAAAACACATTTGAAGAAGTTTATTATATAAAACCTTCTCTCTTCCGAATGACTGCCTCCAATCTGTCGGAGTTGCTTCAACAGCTCCATGCAACTCATCCATTGGCATTTTTTTCCATTCTCATTTGAGTTTTGGCTTAATAGTTTAATTTTTATTGTACAGTAGCATGAGTATATCTGCACACATTCTTCTCCAATACTTACCACACGCAGAATTCCATCGTATTAGATCAGAAGCGAACTTTCCTGCTCAGTGAAATTCTTCTGTCACAACTTTGATTTTCATTAAAAGGGCCATTAACTTCTTGAAGAGAAGACACTTATTGTAAGTTACATATTATATTGAACACTATTACCTAACTGTGATAAATGTAAATAATTTGCTCTCATCAGTTCACATATAAGTATTTTATTTACAATGAAAAAATTGTGTTGCAGAACTTTAGTTTCATTGACTAGATACAATAGATGGTAAGGTGTAGATACAATAGATGGTAAGGTGTAGATACAATAGAAGGCATTGTAATTGTCCTATGGATAGATGTGGGTCAGGTGGATGAATACACCTTTGGCTGAGTAGTGAGTGCACTCACAGGAGTGAGTGACCAGTCGTGAATGAAGAAAGAAAATGTGTAAATTCTTGCGGAATGAACATTTTAATGACAGTAGAAAGTGAAACAGACGCAATTGATTAACTTTATCTAAAGTTAAAATGTTCACAGAAAAATTTTATTTAATGCTACGAAATTATTAATTTCTTTGACGCCAAAATCTGGTTTCTTCAATCCGATAATTTTATTTAAATTATCATTCTGGTTATTGGTTGAATAAGAAAGTAGTACTTCTGTAGAGTAAATTACATAAGAAATGTTAAGATTATTACTGTAGTCCGGTCGCATGAAGATAATGGGTTATTACGCTATTACTATTATATGGCAAATATACTATTGCTTTTATATGCTATTGGGGCTATTGGGACAGTGGGTGGCAATAGAACAGTAATAGGTAACCTGATAATAGTGAGAGATTCACTTTAAAATTCAATATTTTTAGACAGAAAAATATATACAAGATTAAATTGTCTAAAAAATTTTATTTTAAAATTTGTTATGGTTTTATTCAGTTTTATTAACTCAATGTTTTCAATAAAAAAATCAAAATGATAGACTAAAATGAGTTTGAAAATTAGGCTGGTATTCAAGCACAGTTTTTCTCCATTAGTGAATGTATTTATTTTTATTGAACTCCATTTAAGTAACATTTTGTCAATGTCATAATATAGAAATGTGGTATATGATTACGTGGTATATGACTACGTGGTATATGACTACGTGGTATATGACTACGTGGTATATGACTACGTGGTATATGACTACGTGGTATATGACTACGTGGTATATCATTACGTGGTATATAATTATACACACCGTAAAGTTAACTAACGTGTTAAATATTTTATTTATGTCGATTTTTTTCTACTTTTAACCATCACGTACGTTGGTACCTATCCTTATAATGCAACCAGAAAATATGAAGTTTAAAATTTAAAGACTGAGTTAAATTCAGAAAGAATAGTCCGAAATACTATATAGTTCAGGCGTAGTATAGATTTAATTAAACAGTAGAAATATAAATGACTTCTCTAGACGAAAAAGATTATATTTATTCATCAAATGATAAAATAGGTTATCGCGATATCGTTACGTACTGTGATGATAACAATCTTTGATTGGCCAAACCGTTAGGTAACGTAGCGTGGGAAAAACTGCTTTACATTTACAAAGCATATGCAATAGTGCATATTTAATTAATTTAATGAATACACATTAATACGTAAGTATTACTGAATGAGTTTGTAACAAGATATTATTTAATACATCTCTCTATTGTGGGTTACATTGTTGTCTACTTCTCTAGATAATATTGTTATATAGTTCATAAGAAAATGCATCTATTTCATTTTGGACTGCATTAATTGCAATAGCGATTGGGTATTTTTTCTGAAATTTCTTCTTTCGTTCTATATAAACAATAGAATATAGAATAATGTTCTAACTATATAAACAGTTATGTTTTCCATATTTTCATCAGTAAATCTAAAATCATTGCCTTTTCTTCTAATATTATTAATGCTAAATCAGTTGTATCACTTGTTTTAATTAACTGACGGCTTTTCTAATATCAATTTTATTTAATCTGAAAGAAACATTGTTAAAAAAATAATATCCTTTGCTTGAATATTTTAGTAAAATTTAATTATTTAAACCATCTGTTCATTTAATGGTAGCTATCAGCTGCTTTCCGGTTTAATGTGACGGGCAGACAGACATTTCTCTTACAATTGATTTCCTCGTATTGGATATCACTTTATTATCCAGCACAATCACTAGCCGCAGCATTTAGATGCGATTCAATGGTCTTGCGGTGCGAATTTTCTCTGATACTTTCTTAAATTTCTCTAATAATTGTTAATGTATCTTTGTGTAGAGTAATATCTAAATAAGTAGAATAATAGATTCTCTTTTTAAGATTTACTGGCGTGAATAACGTCAGTTTGAGTTTAATTTTCTACTTTGTTTTCACTTTTGGATCATTATCTGAAAGCGTTGAAATTGCCAATATGTATTGTTAATTTTTTTTGATATACAGAGTTACAGATGTGCCTTTTATATTAAATATTGTTAGCTACTATATTTTAAAAATAATTTAATGCATTCTTTTGATTTGTAGTCCGTTTTTGTTCATAGTGAATTAAAATTTATTTTGTTTTAATTTATTTCAGTTTAATTTAAATTAAAAAAAAATACAGTTTTATTTTAACTTTAAAATGCTTTATAGTTTTATTTGAAAATCATTTTTTAACCAAGATACAATCCACTTAGCCACACCACTTCAAAATTATTCACTTATGTAATATCATGAACCGCATCATATTATTCATAAAAAGTATCCTACTTCCAAACTTATAAAATCCGCATAAAAAGCGTAATGATAAGTTAGTAAATTACTACATGGGTTCACCTAACCCACCTGTACTTAGCGGTTATCAACTCACAGTACAATTGCTTGCCTAACAGTATACCTATAAGGAGGTCAGACTGTTGTGGTTACCAACTTGCTAGCTTTGGTTCAGAGTTTGCATACTTAACCGGTCATGTTAGTTGGTGATATGTAGGTTATTTTAACACACATATTTATTTAGATCAAGCAGAATAGTTTCGTATGTGATATCGGATAAAAAAACATTTTCGTCGCGTTTTGTTTAGTAGCTTTTTTGGATCCATTAACATTGTCACATACTGGTGGTTGTTGACTTTGTTCATGAAGCCACTTTCCCTTATGACTGCTTTTTCCAGTCCCTTGTACTTAACTTCCTTTCGACATCAGCGATATGGCCTTTGGTTCCCAAGCAGACGTTGAACTCTGACTAAAGTAGAATGTTCCAGTTGATGTATAGATATCAATAACCTCTTCCTCCATTACATTCAGTCTATGATTACGGTGCAATGTTTACTTGGCAATCATTTGATTAGACTATTAGTTAGCATTGGATGAATGTTCAACTTCCCTAAGGTTTGAGCAAGCAATACTGTTTGAAATGGTAGAGTGCACAGAGAGAAAGCTATGGTGGGGTCTTAGATGATGTACTTGGGTCTCTGCTTAATCATCTATGGCTCCACCGTATCGTTTACCCGAGGGAAGTAGTGTTAATTTAAAATATAGATTATAGGTACTACTCTTATTTCATCAGTTCACGTAAACTGTATATAAGAAATACTGTTTGTTTTGTAAATATAAATAATGTCTTCCAGTTCTGTTATATTTCAAGTCGTGTAGCTTCATTATTGATATTGTTTATTTCTTTCGTTATTTGATTTGCTGTCGACATATTTTTAATTTCACTTTCAGTACCTTTTGACACAAAGTTTCAGATCTTAAATTTTTTCCGGACACGAAAATCCTCGATAAAAATTTAATTTTTCTTTACATGGAGTTGAACTTTAAAGAATTTGGTCTACTTTGTCTATCTGCATTCAACGTATATTAGCAATTTAGAATGTGTATATATTTTGAATGTTCCTTGCTGTTTAGCAAAAATGTCGCGTGCACTTTACTATTGTGAAAGTATGAATATTTTATCAATCGTTTTCGCGACTCTCTAGTACTCCATAGACTGATAAATAAATAGCTTCTGTGGATAGTTAGTAAGCTTTCTATCTTTACATTCTCCTTGATGGACGAAAGTAATAATTCCTCACTGTGGTGGTACCTAAATACTATAATTGTCTATTTTAAGACCTAGTCGGTAACGTGAATATAATATTTATTCTAACAAATTTAATCGTTTGGGTTACTAAAGATTTAACTCTAGCAAAATTAAACTTACGTCATCATATTTTGGTTTCCATCAACTACTATTTTGGCCAAATTCTGAACTAGATCTAAAAGTAGTTACGATAGTTTTTTAAAATTAGTAATGAAAGATATAATTAAGGTGGAGGCCATAGAACAATAAACTGAGTCTTCTTTTATCTTGGCTAGCCAATAGGTACAACTTGGTCTTTACGAATAATTAATTTCGAATAATTTTTACCTAAACCCATGTTTCAATTTCTTCTTGACAGGCCAACCTCGCCACCTCCTCCATCTCAGCTGACGAGTTTTTCAGCAAAGGCATCTACTACTCTCGTACCAAGGGTCTCTTCAGGACATGTTACCCCGAGGAACTGCCCCCTGGTGGTGAGTATTCGAGTTAGTGGATGAGAACTTAAACCAAGCTTTAACCTAAACTAATGTTCATCTAGTTTCAAAATAGTCCATTGTATCTAGTGTCTAATTCTTCAATTAGTTTCGAAATGCATCATAGCCGTCCTATTGAATCCAATTCTTCTTATTTTTTGTATTTTCCCGTCGCAAACTAAATGGCTTCAATATTATTAAACGTGTTCATCCAAAAATTGTTTAAACTAAGGAAATTCGTATTTGTTTTGTTATCTCGGATTACGGAATATAAAAATCCCTCTCCGTTTACACTCTTTACTAGGTAGGATATACCAAGTGATTAAATCATTGGTCAATAAAATTAGAAAACATATCACTTGCAACTGAACCCTTTAATTAGTTTGTAGAATTACCTTTGTGACCAAGTTCATCACTGAGTAGCTTTTTTACTTTCTTGAACGTGTTCATATCATCTTAGATAGAGAAAAATTCTTGCTGTTCATATTGATGAAGCGTTTTTGCCCAGTTTTAACAGTAGAGACATTAGTGTGATTAATGTAGACGATTAATAAGTAGGGTTGTGACAATATGCGTTTAAAATCATAAATCTTAGGAATAGCATAGACGAAATGAAAAGTAATGGTATCGAATACTATATACCGCTGAATTAGAACGATTCAATACTGTTTCTTTCTCTCAGTCTATGATATTTTCTGGATCTATTATTTTAAACGCATATTGTCACAACCCAATAATAAGTCTTTTATTCTCACTTAAATAAGTCCTAACTAAAAGAATGTCAATTGACATTTGATTATTCATAAGTTTCAGTCTAGTTCCAGTATTTTGAAGTCTGTTGATACATATCCTGTTTGGTGAATATTTCTCAACTCTAACGGAAATACCAACTCTATTTGACCATTTTTTATATTAATAGAACTAGTATACCAGTAAACGTATGTCTTTGACTAGAATAGTCAATCTTCCTGGAATATTGACTATTTATACTTTCTGGTATAGGTAGTAAGTTACGAATTATCGGTCGGTTTCACATCTTTGGTCATATAAGAAAAAGAACGATATAATTATTATATTTTAATCCATGGACCAATAAAATCATATCGAAGATGTAGAACTGTTTGGTAATTCATAACTTACCCTATCGCCTTTGTTTTTCTTCTTTACTCTCATTTGTCATTGACAAATACGCCTCTGATCACATACACCTGTTTAGGACTCTCACAGAGGTGTATTCACCCCTGTGTACCTGACACTAACGGTGTAGCGATCTACTCATCGGTTAAGGAGCTCCTAAGTTCACCTCAAGATATGCGGCTGTGAGTGCGTTTGTACGTGACCATGTCTCAACAGCTGATTGGCTGGCTAGAGTGTGACGTCATGATAGCCTATCCTTACGGTGGTTAACATTTTCAACTTTGCTGTATTTTTCTGTTATATTTCTTTGAAATTTTACCTTTTGGATATCTAAAAATAATTAGTTTTAAGAACTTATAGATTCCAGGGATTTTAGAATTATTTTTCAATATTTATCGTTGTGTGGATAATTGATATTTCTTTAATAATAAACAGATTCGTTTGATAACGTATATATATTTCAAATCTAAGTTTCCTGAAAAATCAATTCATTCACGTGTTTTTTTTTTATTTTAAACAGTTTTAAATGTCACCAACGATAGTGCGCGTTCAACTCGGTTACTTTTCCCACCTAAATTCATTTAATTTCAGAATACATTTAAATTCGATTTATCTGTACCGATCATTCAATAGGTTTATTAGATAGTTAACTATTTTTTTTTCAATTAAATATATATATATATATTTTGGAAAGTTAATAGCTAGGTAACTATTGTAAATTTTATTGAGTATATAAAAATGATAAATTATTGAAAATATGATTAACAATATGAGAATCTAAGATTCATGAGACTCATAATTATCATGAATATTTCTCAACACTGTTTCACATCAATCATTACAAATAATTACCAATGTTATTTATTAATTAGTAATGGTGCGAATTGATTTATTATTAGAACATCTATTTCAATTGCCAAAGAACAGTCAGGTAATAAATATTCAATAATGGCATGTATCTTCCGTTATTATAAATTGAAAATGTGTATACGAGTGTATGTAATTAGTTGTAATTAACAATTTTTAATCATAATTGTTTGTGATTATTTAGTTTATATTTTAGGAATGTTTAGGAATATTCCTGAATTGATTAAATATATTTAAATAACGGTATATATTCCTGTACTTCCCTGAAGATAAATAAAACTTTAATATCTATAATTCTAATAAATTAAATCAGTTTAACGAAAACTAATAAGATACCAATATTTTTTTGAAAAGATCAGGCCATGTGTTTTAGTATCGCAATGCCTTCTGAATACCGTTATTCGCAATGCCTCTTTTCTCACATAACACGCATGGCCTCATCATTAGACAATACAAATGAGTAAATAGGTAGGTTGCACGGTGAAGAATGATTGATAGGTTCTAGGGTTAAGTACCTATGCACGCTATGAGTGTAGATGGTCTAGATATACGCTTTTCTAGTAAAGAACAATAATGCATAGATAATATTAAATGTTTCTTTCTTTCGGGATGACTTGTTGGAACAGATCTTCGTACCGTGAAATGGGTTCATTGTGAAGAGGAATGCGTGAAAATCGAGTGGGAGGTGTGGAGAAAGGACGGGGAGAATGTGGAGAAAGGACGGGGAGAAATAAATAAATGTTTGTTCCACTTTAACTATATTACTGAAGAACTCCTCTATAATGAAATCATGTATAGTGAATGTAGAGTCCTGAGTAAAGAAGTAGCCTCTATAGTGAACACATTTTCTTAAATCTACCATGAAAAGGCCATTAGTTTTCTAACACTGATGGCCTATTTAATTTGTTCACTATAGAGTCTACTTCCTTTCTCAGGACATGATTTCATTATAGAAGAGTTATCCCTATATTTCTTCATCAATGTTATAAATTATTATCACATCACATTAATATATATTTTACATACCCAAACACTATGCGAAGAGTGAACCACTTTGTTGTCTCATCGCCAACTGGTTTGAAATTGATACCTAGCGACAGAGTCGTTAGATACAGTTAGTGTAGCCTTATTTTCAGTACACTTTTTGTGACTGGGGTATCGGCAGTGTGTCAAGCAGTGTTTTGAGTGCCTGGTGCTGTATCTAGGTACAGTTATGTCAGGTGTATCATTTACTGCAGGTATCTGAACGGTGATTTAGAATATAGTTTCGATTGATGTTCTATTGTAGGAAATAAATTATTATTAATGGGTCACACAGTAAAATAGTATGGAAATGATGCTGTTCAAATTTTTGTTCTATTTCCAATATACGTAACTCTTCCATTTTTTTGTACGATAGATAGACATCTGTGCTAGACAGACATCGTAGGAGTGGTAATTTTCTTCTAGAAGCATCTGGCATCGTAAAATATTTATGATGTGTTTTCTATTTTTTATGTTTTTAAACAGTTATATAAAATGACAATTTAAAAAGCAATATAGTTGGGAAAAATATTCTTTATGATCAGAATAGGAAAAGAGCATGGGTTTTTGAATTATTTTTGATTATAACATTTAAAAAATATATATAGTTAAAAAAATAGAAATTGAATTTACAAAAAAATATTCAACTATTTAAATTATCATTTTTTAATTATTTTAATTTAAGGAAATAATTTGGCAATATAATGAGAATTTGTTATTGTTTCAGTATTGCCAGTGTATATAATTAATATAGTACTTTATTCTCTAAAACAAAGCACTAATAACCCTTTATTCTAACAAACAATGTGGTTACATTATTCCTCATTCTTTATCTCTTCTTTTAAATAATAAATATACGGGGTCATTTTTCTGTTCTTTGTCTGTTAGATATATAGTGCATTATATAACTATACTATAGGGTGAATTACGAATTATTGGACAGTTCCACATCTTCGATCATAGAAGAAATAATATATTATTTGACATTTAACTCGTTATTTTAATTGGTATCCATGACACCTGCAGGTATCATGGATACCAATTGAAATAACTAGTTAAATGTCAAATTATATTTTTGTTTTCGAAGATGTGGAACTGTCCAATAATTCGTAATTTACCCTAACGCTAAGTATAATATTTGTACATAATACTTTTTAATACTTTTTCATAATACTTTGTTTAATGTTCATAATACTTAATATTTTTCAAACTACTTCGTATATTGTTTCATAATACTTTGTATAATGTTTCATAATACTTTGTATAATGTTTCATAATACTTTGTATAATGTTTCATAATACTTTGTATAATGTTTCAAAATACTTTGTATAATGTTTCAAAATACTTTGTATAATGTTTCAAAATACTTTGTATAATGTTTCATAATACTTTTTATACATATTTCTCTGCATCATCCGGTTTTTAGTAATACGATCCTTTTAAGGAACAATAATCTGTTTTAAAATCAGTTTACAATGCATTATATGCGTACAGCATATGTTCTTATTGTATTGAAAACAAACCATAGAGTGACTGCAGCATATGCTGCTGTGACCGTTACTCTTTTATCTAATAAAGAAGATGCTTAATTCAGTTTGTAGAACGTTTTTAATATTGTGTATGTGTTACTTCATGTCACACTCTCTTATTTTAGTTATTGTAATATTAATAATATTTTCTATATCGATTAAATTCTGCTTGGACATAGTTCTTTGACATACTAGTTCTTTGACATACTAGTTCTTTGACATGCTAGTTCTTTGACATGCTAGTTCTTTGACATGCTAGTTCTTTGACATGCTAGTTCTTTGACATGCTAGTTCTTTGACATGCTAGTTCTTTGACATGCTAGTTCTTTGACATACTAGTTCTTTGACATGCTAGTTCTTTGACATGCTAGTTCTTTGACATGCTAGTTCTTTGACATGCTAGTTCTTTGACATGCTAGTTCTTTGACATGCTAGTTCTTTGACATACTAGTTCTTTGACATGCTAGTTCTTTGACATACTAGTTCTTTGACATGCTAGTTCTTTGACATGCTAGTTCTTTGACATGCTAGTTCTTTGACATGCTAGTTCTTTGACATGCTAGTTCTTTGACATGCTAGTTCTTTGACATGCTAGTTCTTTGACATGCTAGTTCTTTGACATGCTAGTTCTTTGACATGCTAGTTCTTTGGCATGCTAGTTCTTTGACATGCTAGTTCTTTGACATGCTAGTTCTTTGGCATGCTAGTTCTTTGACATGCTAGTTCTTTGACATGCTAGTTCTTTGACATGCTAGTTCTTTGACATGCTAGTTCTTTGACATGCTAGTTCTTTGACATGCTAGTTCTTTGACATGCTAGTTCTTTGACATGCTAGTTCTTTGACATGCTAGTTCTTTGACATGCTAGTTCTTTGACATGCTAGTTCTTTGACATGCTAGTTCTTTGACATGCTAGTTCTTTGACATGCTAGTTCTTTGACATGCTAGTTCTTTGACATGCTAGTTCTTTGACATGCTAGTTCTTTGACATACTAGTTCTTTGACATACTAGTTCTTTGACATGCTAGTTCTTTGACATGCTAGTTCTTTGACATGCTAGTTCTTTGACATGCTAGTTCTTTGACATGCTAGTTCTTTGACATGCTAGTTCTTTGACATGCTAGTTGGACATACTGCTTGCTTGGACATACTGCTTGCTTGGACATACTGCTTGCTTGGACATACTAGTTGGTCATGCTGCTTGCTTGGACATACTAGTTGGTCATGCTGCTTGCTTGGACATACTAGTTGGCCATGCTGCTTGCTTGGACATACTAGTTGGCCATGCTGCTTGCTTGGACATACTAGTTGGCCATGCTGCTTGCTTGGACATACTAGTTGGCCATGCTGCTTGCTTGGACATACTAGTTGGCCATACTGCTTGCTTGGACATGCATACTAAAATCAAATTATATTCGATTTGAAAAGCCTGTATTACTTTTGCTAAGTATGTACTTCACATATCAGAGCAGAAGGTTAAAGGTGACTCAAGTACAACCCAATTCACCTCGCGTTCTCCCATGTACCTACTAAGGTTATATCAAATTCTGAAACATTAACGGTATAGTGGGGAACTAAATACAGTAAGGAACTCGGGAGTAAAGTCGTGATTGCTGCGACCTTAGTTTAACCTTATCACGGTGGTGAAAAGCCACTGCCTTGGTGGTATGGTGAAAAGCCACTGCCTTGGTGATGTGGTGAAAAGCAACTGCCTTGGTGGTATAGTGGAGAGCAATTACATTGATAAGTGAAAAACCACTTGAAATAATGGGGAAAACCACTAGTTAAATAGTACAGTGAAAATTCGCCTCATTGATGATATAGTGAAAAGCCACCTTACTGATGGAAAAGTGAAAAGCCACATTACTGATGGAAAAGTGAAAATCCCCATCACCGAAGGCTTAGTGAAAAGCCACCTCTCTTATGATAGTGAAAAGCCAACTCACCGATTGCATAGTGAAAAACAATATTGTGATGGCATTGCCTTGCGAGATAAAATGCTTTCTAATTTAACTAAATACTAGTTAAAGTTAAAAGTTTAAACCTTCTCTCTGCTGTGAAAAAATATATTATTTAATTCACTATACAATATAAACTAATTATTTTAAACTGCAAATATTATTTTTTATGATAATTTAATATTATGAGAAAAAGAATGAACTACTTTTCACTGTTAAAACTGATTGAGTTTGTTGAGCTATCATTTATGTTCACAACGTCCTTGTACGTTTCTTCAGTTAAGTTTCTGCTTTGAGTTGTACCAGGGAGCGTAAGTTTGTGAAGGTATTTGCAATATTTCCACTAGCGCCTAAGGGTAAAGTCCTACCCCATGCTATTATCTTAGAGGCCTAAGGGTTACCTTGGTACCTACGTACCTACCTGAGTACTAACCTATCTGACCAAAATGATGGTACCCAGTCTGGAAATTAATATCGGGTAATCGTTCGCTTTTCGATAAGCGGCACTTGTAAATTAATGTTAAAAAGGTTCTGAACGACAATGTATAATTTGATGAAAATCAATCGTAATTGGGTAGTCGTTCGTCGGACATTCCTCACGATAAAAGGGTAAAACTACGATATTGTACGATTAAATTCGTTGTACATTTATCGCAATCAACAATAATTAACAATCATTCGATTATATATTTTACGATAGAGTCTAGTTGAAATAGCTGGCCTATAATTATCAATATAATTGGTAGGAAGCGTTTAAGATGCTCTATAACAGCACTGTGACCTATTAAATGTTCGTACTATCTAAACACAACAAAGTGGTGGTTGAGACCATCGTGATGATGGTACATATTTAGCCTGTCCTGACTGGAATTCCTAATTGATATAAAGATCATACTTTCGTTTTTGTTGTGATAGTATGTACTACTCTACACTTTTTAAACTATAAAATTTCCTTCGTTTTAAAACCTTGATTTTGAATTACGTTAGACTATATTAATATACAAAACTCTAAAACTATCTGAAATTCAAATATTGCTGTGATAGGTACTCTAAAATCATCTAGAATTTAAATACTAAATATTCCATAATATTGCAAGATTAATATTTTCAACAATTTATTCTCTCCTAATATTTAAAGTCCTTTAACCTTTTCTCCCTATTTATCATTTGTTTCTTTCTAACCAGTTGTTCTAGCAAGGTAGTACCTATAGTGAAGTGATCTAGTGTGTCGTACATCGTCTGGCCAGCCTGTGGCCATATCACCAGTACTATCCACTATAATAACTAACACTTTTCACTGATAGTCCTTTGCATATGGAATAAATAACTGAATTTCTTTTTAATTTCAAACTCAAACATTTTTTTTACATATTAACAAATTTCTCATACATTTCAATGATAATAATTATTTATCTAATGGTACACAAGGTTGATCTCGTCAGGCAGTGTAGAGTTAAGAGATTCTATTTTTTTGTGATTGTGAGTTCATTGATCTTTGTGATACTTTTTTTGAACATGGTAAGAAAATATTTTGATAATTGAATAATCATTGATTAGTTTCTAATTTTAGAAATGATTTACTTATTACTTCTCTACTAATAATTAATTATATTAATTAATATACTCCAATTTGATTTAATTAGTGAATTTAATTGAAATTCAAACTATATGATAATTGTATATATTAATTATAGTCAAATTACAATTATAATTAAAATATAGCTATGATTTATTATTGCGAAGCATGGTTTAATGAATAAAGATTTTTCAATTTTAATTAATTAAATTCCCTCGTTTAATTGTTCATTAATCAAGAAAGTGAGATTACACGACATTTTAATTAGTTTTTTTCGATTTTGAAGTGTTGACAATATTTATCTTTAAAGTCATTTTTAAACAGAATGTAAAACGTTTCCTATCTATTAGTACAAATATATCACGTCTTTCTCTAATGGTTGAAATATTTCTCACCTAAAATGTCGTCATTAAAACTCAGTCTTAATTAAAGGAGTGTACCATCGGTGCCATTTTGACGTCACAGTCGCTAGTAGAAGTAGGTATGAACACTGTATCACCTTCTGTGTACCATTGGTGTCATTTTGACGTTAGAGTGGCTAGTAGAATTAGGTATGGACACTGTATCACCTTCTGTGTACCATTGGTGTCATTTAGACGTCAGAGTCGCTAGTAGAAGTAAGTATGGACACTGTATCACCTTCTGTGAACCATTGGTGTCATTTTGACGTTAGAGTGGCTAGTAGAATTAGGTATGGACACTGTATCACCTTCTGTGTACCATTGGTGTCATTTAGACGTCAGAGTCGCTAGTAGAAGTAAGTATGGACACTGTATCACCTTCTGTGTACCATTGGTGTCATTTAGACGTCAGAGTCGCTAGTAGAAGTAAGTATGGACACTGTATCACCTTCTGTGAACCATTGGTGTCATTTTGACGTTAGAGTCGCTAGTAGAAGAAGGTATGGAAACTGTATCACCTTCTGTGAACCATTGGTGTCATTTTGACGCCAGAGTCGCTAGTAGAAGTAGGTATGGACACTGTATCACCTTCTCTAGACCAAACCGTAGCGTACATGTTTAATTATTGATATTTTCTTCTCTTCGATAGTATATGTCTGTCACAGTTCAGATCTTACCATAACTGTAGGTTCACATCAAACTCTCTTGTTACTTCCGTTAATGTTACACTCGTGACTGATGATAAAGAACTATAAAATACACAGCTGTGTATTGTGTGTGCGCGTGTGTATTTCATAAAGCTCTGTGTAGTTCTAGGATCCTTTATTTTCACACAGCCCCCAGGGGGCTCTATCCTGAAGCTGACTGTGGTGAATGGAAAAGAAGAGGTGGCGTCCCTTAGGCCCTTAAATGTTATAATTTGGATTATGGATTGTCTTATCCCATTTTCACCCTTTTTTAATGCTACTTGCAGTTTTAGAGGATAACGCTAGGGTTATGCTCTTCAACTACATGTCTTAGATTTTTGTGTAAGGTAGGCTCGTAGGCTTCATTTACTATCACCTCTTCATTTTCCTCTCACGTCCGTGAGTGCAGTCACCGGTGCTTGTGTCCCTTTTCATCACATTCCATGGTAAGTGACTGTATTCATGGAGTAGCTTTTCTACATCCATGAGCATTGTCACCAACGGTGGTAAGGGACTTTGTTTCAAGGATCCAATTTCCTTTCTGACTGCTTCTTCCAGTCTCTTGTATTTAATTTCCTTTTGACATCAGCGATATGGCCTTCGGTTCCAAGGCAGCCGTTAAACCCTTACTAAAATTGATTATATGTTAAATTAGTTACTGTTAAAAGTTTTTTAATGGACAATGTGTTATTAGTGTTAGGGTGGCCCAAAATAAGGCCACCCTCCGAGTACGGGCTAATGTAAAGATACATGCATTGTAAAATCTGTCTTAATTTAGTTATACCCTTGCAATAAGGATTCATATCTTTGACAGTGACTTTACATATATTATAAAGCATGCAATTGATAAAAGATAGTAGTTACAACTTAGAACAAAGCTGAAAAAGGATAAGTGACGTAATTGTGACGTCATTATCTTGCTTTTCTATCTTCTGAAGGGAAAAATGATAACATTGTAACTTAGTCTTGTGTTATTCTTTTGCAAGCAACTCTGCTAGGGTAAGTTCCGACTTATCGGACACTTCCACATTTCCGATCATGTAGGAAAAATATATGGTAATTATTAAACCTGTTCGCTATAATAATTCAAAAGTAGAAAATAATTAAGTTTCCCATTATATTTTCCACGTTAATTATTTTATAATTAATAGCAGTTATTTATTTAGTTAGTGATAAATAGAAAGAAGTTGCGCCATTAAAAGTGTTCAAATTACAATAGTTAAACTCCTTGCGACTGTTTGCTCTTTAACAACAATAGTCTATTGTTAACAATGGCTAATTGTTAACAATGCCTCGTTCTTAACAATAGAATATCGTGAGTTTTGGTACGTGAAAAATATTCTTATTATTTTTCCCCTAAGATTTGACATTAATCAGCCTTCATTATTTAATATTTATTATTGTAGTTATTATTTATTGTAATTATTATTATTATTTTCTCGAGATTGGGCGGAAGTGAGGGAAACGTTACTGGAACTGTTGTAATTTGCGAAGTACCAGTTTTTTTTTGCAATTTAAGAATGGCTACGAAATATTTAGTGAATTTGAATGTTTTAGGTACCAACTATGAGCACTGAGTAGCTTTTCTGCATACACATGCCCTGACACTATCCATCATCAAGACTCTAGATTGAATTTTTTCAAATGTGCCACTTTCTCAATTGTCCTTTTCAATGTCCTTTGTATTTACATTCTCTTGTTCCTCGCCAGATATTGTGTTTGAACAGAATTTAGGTCACAATTCTTTAACTGTAGTATAGCCATCATTTTAGAGGATTCAAATAATACTTGTTTTAATGGAAAAAAAAATTATATACAGGGTGACCCATAAAAAAGTGTACCCACCTTTGAATTCATATAAATATTTCATCTATAAATAAATAATAAATTTAAAAAATGACTGTGGTATAATGGAAATACAATATATGCTTTAGAATATACAGCTAACTTTCAAGCACAAAGCTGCTCTCATTTTCCTTTAGTCACATTTCTCATTTTCTCATTTTCCCATGCGATTTCTATCTTCCAATTTCGAGTCACAATTATTTCCGCTACAAAGATTTTTTTTTTTATTCTGACCTTTTTTAATTACTTCTGAAACGGATGAGGGAATTTGACTGCCGTTTAACTCCAAATTAAACTGAGAAAATGCTCTCGAGTAACTCAGTCTTTGACGACTGCGCTTGTAGTTAGTTACCAATGTAGCAATGTTGGTTAGTGCGACATTGGGACAATAATGAGCCAATGCTGTAATAATATTGGGACAATGTTGTAATAATATTGGGACAATGTTGTAACACCATTGGGACAATAATGAGCCAATGTTGTACTAATATTGGGACAATATTGTAACAACATTGGAACAATAATGAGCCAATGTTGTACTAATATTGGGACCATGTTGTAACAACATTGGAACAATAATGAGCCAATGTTGTAATAATAGTGGGACGATGTTGTAACAACATTGGAACAATAATGAGCCAATGTTGTAATAATAGTGGGACAATGTTGTAACACCATTGGGACAATAATGAGCCAATGTTGTACTAATATTGGGACAATATTGTAACAACATTGGAACAATAATGAGCCAATGTTGTAATAATAGTGGGACGATGTTGTAACAACATTGGAACAATAATGAGCCAATGTTGTAATAATAGTGGGACAATGTTGTAACACCATTGGGACAATAATGAGCCAATGTTGTAATAATAGTGGGACAATGTTGAAGCAATGTTTCCACTAAAAACATTTACCTGGGAATACTTGTGCACATTTCATATTGGTCTTCTTACCTCTTACATCTTTTATTCACGTTTTATAGAGTTTTTTTAATAGCTGTTGCCTCATTATTGTTCTCAATGTAAACCTATGAAAGAAAGTGAATATCTCCTGATATGAAATACCTGTTGCTCATTTATCGTATTTTATCTAAGACTATAATGAAAGTCAATCTATATTCTCCAATTAAATTTAGTGTAAATAAACAAGCAGAAGGAAACCTTGGCCCACTTAATTTCTCTTTCTATTACATTAATTGCTTTGATCTCTGCTGATAGGAATCTTCAACTTTTTTAACGATAAACACAATGAGAGTTTTAAAGAAATACAACATAAATAGTTTTAAAATATATCAAGCCCTTATATAAATTCTTATCTATGAGATGAGAATTTTTCGGGAATAATATTTAGTATAGAGATGAAAAGTTAAAATATTTCGAAGAACTATAAATTGTGTAATTATGTAAAATTTATTAAAATATAATTAGTTTTCAATTATTCAGTTACTGTGGATGTTATTTTCCATTTTTAATCTAAAACTTCAGTTCAAATACACTTTATAAATGAAAACTAATTTCATTATTTTTGTTCTGTAATTAGAAGTATTAAATAGTATTATGCTTTATTAATAAAGATTTATGTAAATTCTTGATATATTAAGTTGGGTGCAGGTAATAAAACCTATAGGTAGCATATAACTAATTAAACCTATCCCTTAAAAGACTAGACCTCTTGTTAAACCTAAAAATGTGTTGTGATTTGGTATCTTCCTAGTAATAAAAAGGAATTAAAACATATTTATTGGTTAGTATTCTAAATTACTCAAAACTAAAAGCAAGTGCAAAATGTCATCTATAAAAACTGACGTTTCGATTCAACGAGAATCATTGTCGTTGAATCGAAATGTCTGTTTTTATAAATTGTGAAAAATTTACTTCATTTTCAGCATTCTCTTCAATTTAAAATAAACCAAAATTCCTGTCAATTTTATTCAATACTCAAAATTATTCGTAATGAACATTTTTTAGTTTCTTGCTGAAAATGTGTGTTAAAAAACAAAAATGTGTGTTAAAAAAACCCTTACAAAAATGTGTGTTAAAACACTCTCCTCATTTTCGAAGGTCAAACGTGTTGAAAGATGAAAATAATAAAGAATATAATGCTCTTTTGTCTAATGTTTGAGGTTGTTTGAATTTCTTTAGAAAATATTTCATTTCCTCCTGAATGTAGATAAAAAATACTACTATTATTATTTAGTATTTATTTGATATGAGAAGGACTATCAAGCTGTTATTTTCACAATTGGTATCCCTCTAATGGAATGTTTATTGGGAGGAGTTCGGACACTCCCTTTAGTAAATGGGAACATGTACACCGTATACACTTACCATGCAGTATACACATGTTATATACTATCCATGCAACTAAAATCTTTTTTCAATTATATTTCCAAAACAAATATTATTTTGACTCATCTCTCCCCTTTACACTACAAAACTTATCCCATTTTATTTCCCTCTCTTCCTTTTGTTAATTCATGCCATTTCCATCACAGAGAGTCTCTACTTGTCCCTGGTAGAGACACAGTGCCAGAACATCGACTACCACATCTTCGACTCTGAGAGCGACACAACTAACTTCTCAACTGAAGAGATGACCAGACTACGTGAGTAAATTAGAATGATGCTATTTGATGTCTTACATATTAGTAATTACTTTCTTTTTGAATCATAGCTAACATTTGTTTTTACAACAGTTTAACCTGTTTCATGTTTGTTCATCTGAAAGGTGCCACTGTAGATCATAGTAAATCGTGGCCCTAAATTAATTTGAGTGTGAAAAAAAGAACAAGAATGTTGATAATATTCTTGTAGTAGGTAAAGAAAACATAGGAAAATTAAAAAATTAATTTATTTTAAAAAATTAGAAGAATGACGATTGTACTAAACTTATTTATATAGAAGCGCATACATCTCCTCTAGTTAATGAAAGAGTACACATGTGTTTATCCGGCTGTTTAACGATAGTCTCTCAAATAAAATACCTCGCAATATACATCACTTGATATATATGTCACCTTAGGCATAAAGATTTAATATCTACTATCTAGTATCGGTCTGAAATTATATACTGAACGAAATGATCCAATCCATCTTGCACACTCTTCGTGCGAAAAACTTCTTAGCCAATCCAGTATGTTGCAGAACCGCAGTCTGCCATTTACAGATAAGAAGCATCCCTAACCTTAGGGTTAGACGTTACAGAGGTTAGCAAAAAGTGTGTGAAGCTGAATATTGTGAACATCCTTACTAGCTTCATGTTCAATTATTCATTAGCAGGCATTTAATGCAGTAAGGGTAGTTTCCTGCTTGGTACCTACACAACATCACTTCCTTCTCTCCGTCTACAATATGATTTATACCCCATGACATCATCTAATGATGCCTATTTCTGTTGCATCAGCAGTAGTACATTCTAGTTTCTCAGCAATCAGTAGCGTTAAATCATAGCGTTAAATCATCCATGGCATGGAGAATTCTCTCCCATCTTTCTTCTTCCTGCTATCAGTTGTTTCATAACCTAACCATCCTGTACATCTTCCGTTGTTGCGTACTAGAGTGTGCAACCAGGTTGTTTGGTACCTGGTAAGACACACTAGATCACTAGGTACTACTTTGCTAGAACACCTGGTTAGAAAGAATAAAAACAAAAGGATGACATATTATTGACCCCATGGGGGTCGATATCGACCATTTTCGGGACCCCTGAGACTCTAGATCCTGGTCATAGTTTAGATATGTCGAATTCGATTTAATTATCAATTGAATCTGAATGCTGAATGAAAACATTTTCCAATAGAATGTTAAAATAGAACAAAGCTCTTAAAATTCATCTGAATTATTTCAACATATTTTGAAAATATTCATTTTAAATACTTGGTTCTTAAATTCTATTTTGAAGAATTAAGATAAAACACTTGAAGCTTTTATTGAACATCCTTAACCCGTACATGGTTGCTCAACTTTAACTTTGCTGATGTGCCACATCTACAGATTGCTGTCCCAAAATAAGGCCACCCTCCATGTACTGGTTAAGAAAATTTGTCTCTCAAACAGTACTTCCAGTTCCGCTATCTGGAACTCTATAGACACTTATAGGACATGAAGCAACAGTACAAAGCTGTACAATCTATTGCACTAGAACACTGTACAATCTATTGCACTAGAACACTGTACAATCTATAGCACTAGAACACTGTACAATCTATTGCACTAGAACACTGTACAATCTATTGCACTAGAACACTGTACAATCTATTGCACTAGAACACTGTACAATCTATTGCACTAGAACACTGTACAATCTATTGCACTAGAACACTGTACAATCTATAGCACTAGAACACTGTACAATCTATTGCACTAGAACACTGTACAATCTATTGCACTAGAACACTGTACAATCTATTGCACTAGAACACTGTACAATCTATTGCACTAGAACACTGTACAATCTATTGCACTAGAACACTGTACAATCTATTGCACTAGAACACTGTACAATCTATTGCACTAGAACACTGTACAATCTATTGCACTAGAACACTGTACAATCTATTGCACTAGAACACTGTACAATCTATTGCACTAGAACACTGTACAATCTATTGCACTAGAACACTGTACAATCTATTGCACTAGAACACTGTACAATCTATTGCACTAGAACACTGTACAATCTATTGCACTAGAACACTGTACAATCTATTGCACTAGAACACTGTACAATCTATTGCACTAGAACACTGTACAATCTATTGCACTAGAACACTGTACAATCTATTGCACTAGAACACTGTACAATCTATTGCACTAGAACACTGTACAATCTATTGCACTAGAACACTGTACAATCTATTGCACTAGAACACTGTACAATCTATAGCACTAGAACACTAGACATTCTTACTAGTGTAGTCACTAAGTACTAATACTAGTGTGAAGGAGGGGGGGGGGGTGAGAGAGAGAGTTTCCCTTTCTTCAGACCATTTACATCAAGTCTCAGACTCTCTCTTTTGCGAATGTTCACGATTTTGTTCCTTATATGCATTGTACTTTATGTACGGCTCTTATGTACAATATCACGGTTAGAAATTAGTCTAGATAGAAAATCTATTATTTGGACTCCATATAAGTTTATCTTAGAAAATATAATGTGAGCTTATTTTATATAGTAGCTACTGTTACTATAGTATTTAATTACTCGCAACTATTCAGTATTTGTAATAAATTAGGTTATTCCGACCGTTACGCAATTTGTTAACTATACTGGCAGTTTGATAGAACGTGTCACAGTGGGTGTTCATTTATATAGTGTTAATACTTTATTAATAATTATTATTATTTAAAAATTCGCCAGTGCCGGTAATACGTATCTCACCCTAGTAATTATCCATTATCTATATTCTTGGTCACCCAATTCAAAATGCTTTATCAACTGTATAGAATAATATGAAGTAAGGAGTATAAAACTTGGAAGAAATTATATAACAGACCTTAATTTCCAAGGTTAGTCATTCAATATAACAGTTTTGCTTTTAAATCAGTCTAATAAACTCTACAGCACGGAAACATTCAAGTTAAATCAAGTTAATATTCTTCCCTCGCAAACATCCGTACATTGCCATGTAGTAGTGTACCAAGGTTGTCTGAGTAGAAGTATTCCTTTGGCCTTTATGCCCACACTGTTATGATGTACTCCTTCTATGGGACACTTATGGGACTTGTGAATATGCCATTTCTGATGGGACACTGTGTATAGGACTTATAACTATACCATTGCTAATGGGACACTGTGAATAGGACTTATAACTATACCATTGCTAATGGGACACTGTGAATAGGACTTGTAAATATGCCATTGCTAATGGGACACTGTGTATAGGACTTGTAAATATGCCATTGCTAATGGGACACTGTGAATAGGACTTGTAAATATACCATTGCTAATGGGACACTGTGTATAGGACTTGTAACTATACCATTGCTAATGGGACACTGTGTATAGGACTTATAACTATACCATTGCTAATGGGACACTGTGAATAGGACTTGTAAATATGCCATTGCTAATGGGACACTGTGTATAGGACTTGTAAATATGCCATTGCTAATGGGACACTGTGAATAGGACTTGTAACTATACCATTGCTAATGGGACACTGTGTATAGGACTTGTAACTATACCATTGCTAATGGGACACTGTGTATAGGACTTGTAAATATACCATTGCTAATGGGACACTGTGAATAGGACTTGTAACTATACCATTGCTAATGGGACACTGTGTATAGGACTTGTAAATATACCATTGCTAATGGGACACTGTGTATAGGACTTGTAACTATACCATTGCTAATGGGACACTGTGTATAGGACTTGTAACTATACCATTGCTAATGGGACACTGTGTATAGGACTTGTAAATATACCATTGCTAATGGGACACTGTGTATAGGACTTGTAACTATACCATTGCTAATGGGACACTGTGTATAGGACTTGTAACTATACCATTGCTAATGGGACACTGTGTATAGGACTTGTAACTATACCATTGCTAATGGGACACTGTGTATAGGACTTATAACTATACCATTGCTAATGGGACACTGTGTATATAGAACTATAGGACTTTTAACTAGCATTGCTAGTGGGACACTGTACAGGGTGTCTCAGAAAACGGGTAATCGTACATAGTATTATATCTTTAATCATGGATTAAAAAAACTGTAGTCCATAGAAGCCGTGGACAGAAGTCATAAACCGAGGGGACAGGAATCACTAAGTATAACTTTATTTGTTGCCTTTTTTCGGAGACACTCTCAGTAAATTAACACTAGAACTAGCAACTAGTCAATTTGACTGATTTTATATTGTATTGTTATTTGTAGATACTTAATAGAATTAATAACTACCTTTGCTAATGGGACACAATATAGCGAACATACATAACTATTATTTTAACCGAGTTGTGTAGTATGATTATAATAATTTCATGTTCTTGCTATTGATATCATGATCCTGGATATTAATTTAAAAAAAATCGATTTAATTTTATTGTTAAATTATAAAACTTATTCTTGATGCAATTTTCCAAAAGATTGAACATGTTATTTTTGTTTCAATGTCACTAGTATGACGTCATAATATTAAGTGCCCGATTATGTGGTCTGGCGAGACGTAAGAAATTCTCTTCCTTGTAACTAATCATCATAATTGATTATTTAATGTTATAATCAGATATTAACATTTGTAATGAATGGTGAGCCAAATAAACAGATTAATATTCACAGTGAGTCTAATTGGTTCAATGAATTATTAATATAAACAAACAATAGTACATCCTATTTGAGACTGTTATGTCTCAATAAGAATGGATGACGTAATTAATACTCATCCGGTTGTTTGACCAATAAGAAAAATACACTCTGCACCTTATTGACTGTGTTCATGGAGTAGCTTTTCTTCATCCGTGAGCTTGTCACAGACTGGTAGTTGGTGACTTTGTCCGTAGAGCCACTTTTCTGTCTGACTTCTATTTTTTAGTCCCTTGCATTATTTTCCAATGATTCTAAAGCAGACAATTGTCGCTAGAGGGCTAGAGGAGGTTTTATTCTGTCGGTCATTGAACCTTAGTAGGTTTTACGAGTTACTGCAATTGTTGTGTATAAAAACTCATTTTTTGATATTCAAATCTGGCCGTTGTAACAACTTTACCTGTATTGCTATTCTAGTACACTGGTTCAGAAATGTTCTATTATTAAACCCGACTAGACTAGTTTAAATAGTCCGTGCGTACTTTTTCACGGTATCTACCGAGCAATTAGCTTATTACGCAACATCTAACCTTTTATTGCCTAATTCGAGTGACATTCAAATGTAATTGGAATAATTTCTCAACCGTCGATAACGAGGTTAACGGTGTACCAAATTACAACAGTGCTAGAGTTTCTTTTGAAGGTTCAGTGCCATTAAAGTTCAGTTTGTGTCATTTTGAGTAAAGGGAGTTTGGTTTAACTGAATTTGTTTGAGAAAATAATACTTTTTCAGTTACCTATTTACGCAGTCAATATTTAATTCAGTTATCAAAGAAGTAATTAAAAGAATAAATTATTTAAAATTCTCAAAATAGCAAATTATATTCTAATAATAGGTAGTTAAGTTATGAATACAGTAAAACTCCTGAGTTATGAAGTTTTTCATTATGAAGCACTCGAGTAATGAAGGACCTGAGTTATGAAATGCACTTGAGTTATGAAGTATATTTTATCATTTTGATGTTTCAATTATAGAAAAAAGATATAAGTCAAGAATATCGTCATAATAATCCCTCAAAGACCATAGTTTTCTCCAATATTAAAGTCATAGAAAACTATCTAGTGCACCAGAGAATGAAGTGGCTCTGAGTTATTAAGTAACCAATACTTCATAAGTCAGGAGTTTCACTGTACAACTCTAATGTGGTTTGTAACATGTACCTACGTTGTTGATGATAAATTTGTCTATAAACTCACGATATGAAACAAACAAAATTGAAATAGGCCACAGTAGGGAAAGCTGCGATGTGGATCGCTTCAAACTTTCTTTCGTGAATAGAAAAATGCTATGCAGATCCAATTCATTTTTACCATGCAATGTTTTCTAATTCATTTTCGAGATTTAAGTATTTGATCTATTTACCGTGTTATTGGAGTAAATTACTAATGATCTTCTGTAATTTATGTTTCATCTGATTTTCTATTTTTTTTTTTTTTAAGAGTTCTCTTTTTTATGAAAAACTATTTGACTCGTTAGCTTCATTCTCTTTGAACTCTTCATTTTCCTCTTCAAATGACAGTGAAAAACGCCTCTGTTTAAATTTTTCTGCAAACTGTGATTAAATGAGCGTTGATTATGTATTTTGAATTGTATTGCATATTGAAAGAGATCATAAATTTGTTTAAAAAAACTCTTTTTGATAGACTTACTCGGTCAAAAAAGATGAAAAAAATGATGACACACCAAATGATGAAAAAAGTAATTCTAATTTTGCTATATGGTACAATGGCTTCTTTTTACTCATTTCATAAGTCACTTCTCTTTCTAACTACTTCCTCTAAGTCTCCACTTAGGGGAATGCTTTTCACCCCACTCGAACAGAAGTGCCCCGTCAACTTTCGTGAGGCACGAGTTACTAACCGCTCCTTATCGTCTGTAACTGCGAGAGATAGAACTAGTCTCGCAAGACTTATGGAGTCGAGCTTCCCTTTTATTTATATTTTATATTCAGAAATAATCGGACTTCACCCCCCACTAACAGAGTTGTTCTTTTTCAGACATGGCCAGAGCGATGATCGCTATGTTCATCGTATCTTTCTTCTTCGTGTTCATCTCCTTCTTCACCGGAGTTGCCGGATGTTGGACCAGATCGCCTGGCAAGGTTGCCGTCACTGCCATTTTCATGCTTTTCTCCTGTGAGTACACTTTAAATTAATTAACATTTTGGCGCTTGCAAACTACTATAGCCGCCATCTTGAATTGGCACAATTGCACACAACTGTGAATTCTAATTGGCACAAAAGATGAACCTTTTATCAAGATATGCAAAAATAAATAACATATGCACTATGAAATTTGGATGACTAAAGACGTCTGTAATATTTGTCCCAGAATCTAATTATTTTGAGGCATTTCTTAAGTCATAGGTGGAAATGTTCTATCTGCCCTTTTATCCTTACTCATAACTGTTAGATAGATACTTAACTGTCTTTCCTTCTTTTGTTAACTCATCATACACTTAATTTTTTTATGTTTTCTCTATAATGTTTTCATATTTCAAATATCAACAATGAAGTTGAAACTAGTTTACTCAGACTCGATTCCTCTATAAAGAAATCCTGTATAGTGAATTTAGTGTTCTCAGTCTGAATTTAGCCTCTATAGCAGTGGTTCTTATAGTGGGTGCCCGGCACCCCTTTGGGGGTTCTGGATTTTGCGCGAAGCATATTGCCGAATGTTATAATTATTTACTTCCATTTATAAGTAGATGGCTGTTCTATATGTTACTTAAAACTTCGGTTTTTGTTGTTTATATCCTGCAGATGGTAAAAAAGCATTCGTATTCCCTAATTTTTTTATCTTCAATTCTCACATCATTGTAACCAAATATATCATAATTGTACCTTTCCGATCTATTTCAATGTGATACAATACTCTGGTGGTGCGTAAGAAGAAAATATACTTCATAAACCACTGCTCTATAGTGAACACATTTTCTTTAGTCTGCCATGAATAGCCATTAGCCATTCATGACAGACTAAAGAAAATTTGTTTATTCAGGATAGGTTTCATACAAAATTAAAAATAACACATAATATTCCTTATAAATTTAAAAATAAATTAAAAGGCTTAAGTAATGAGCTGACTGTTTCTTCCAGTCCCTTGTATTTAGTTTCGTTTTGACGTCAGTGATATGACTCGTTAGTTATTAAACAAACCTTAAACACCACTATTAATAATAAATATAACCAGTAGATACGTTGAGATGAATTCATATCCCCGTGCCTTTCCCTCACTTTCTCCCTCTCTTTCAGGTCTCTTCGCAGCAGCTGGTATGGGTTTCTGGCACGGTGTGGAGTTCTACGAGGATAAGAGACTCAATGTTGAACCTTTCCAGGGGTCTTGGAGTGATGTGAGCATATTTACCTTTATTAATTTCAATGAAATATTTGGCACATAAATTGTAACATTTTATTCGTAGCATTATGTTTCAGTATATCAGAATTTATTTACTTCACTAATCTTGAAAACATATCACATATGTTTATATCTGTGTGCAGCCATGCTTATTTATGTTAATATCCAGGTAAATTGATGATCAAACTTTTTCTCAATGAGATATTCACTTTATTGACCATTACCTTTTCTACAATGTTCTCTCTTTACCAAATTCCTATGTTACAATACTCTTCGTTACTAGATTCCTTGGGTACAATATCCTTTTCCTAGTTCTTGCTTCCTACTGTGATCCCCTTGCATTACGTTAAATCCCTATCATATCTTTGACATCTTTCCAATTACTTTCATGTTAATACTAGATCTACCTTATAACTATATTGAATGCATACAGCTATTTTCTTGCAAGGCGAGTAGGTGCAGAATTTTATTCTACCAGGTGAATTACTGGCTATTCAGATAGTGTAAGATGCCAGATCAGTTTAAGGCCGTATGAACACCAAAGGAGAGATTGAACTGGGTAACATTATCTAGTGCCCACACTGAAAGAGAGATTGCGAGATATTCAAAGATAGAACTCTCTTCTCAGGTTCCTTCTCGCCAATCTAGCTTCATTTTGGGTGTTTCAGTGCTGTCAGATTTCACACGGGTAGGTGTCACATCAGACAATCTCCTCTATGTATGTGGATTTTCTTTTAATGTGCGCGCAGTCTTAGACCACGCGCGCGGACACCAAAAGAAAGAAGCTGACTATTACTCACCAAAAGAGAGTAGTCAGCTTGTAACACTGCATATCAAGAGTTCCTCATCCATATAGAAGTGTCTGATGTAACACCTACCCGTGTGAAATGACTGAAAAAACTCAAGAAGTTACATGAAAAGCGAGTTCTATCTTTGACTATTGTGTAGTCTTTCTTTCTCCACAATAGATGATATTGTCATGTTTCTCAGTTCAATCTTGCAATATTTCTTGCTCTCTCTTTTAGTGTTGGCTCGGTTTTAGGTGTAGAATGCTAGACTTGCACGCACTGAAGGTAGACAATGGTAGTAGATTCACAGTGAAAAAGACACAACCTGAAATAAGTGGTTGTGTAGCCCACAAATCCGGGTCTTTCCTCCCAATCATGTAAGCGGGTAACCGATCAACTTTTTGTATAGTGCTGTGTCCTTCTTTAGTGTAAGGTCTTTGACTAATCTTCTTCCGAGTTGTGTAGAGAACTTGAATCTCTCTTCCAGTTTAGTTACCCTTATCCAATCCTAATTAACCTCTTCCCAATGGTGTAGATGCTACAGATCAACTCCACCCCTTGGTACGACTGGTCATACATGCTGGCCTGGGTAGGTACAGGCACTGCCCTGCTTTCCTTCTGCCTATTCCTAGGTGCTTCCCAGTGCATTCAAACTGAACAGAGAAAAGAGCACCAGAAACAGATGCAATACGTCATGCCAGGTAGATTCGACCACGAGCTGCTAATGGGCGGGGCATATTTTACCGCTTGGTGGTTGTGTAAAGGTTTTGGGATACGGGCAACTTGTGATCTCAACGATAAACATCCATTCTAATCCCTTTTGTACCTGTAATAATATTTTTTAACACTATTGGTTGCACTAATAAATTAGGAAGTTAGTATACAAGGTTTTCATTTTTTCACCAATTTTTTCCACCTACTTCATTATTTTGCATGCCTAAACTTATTTACTTAATCCCTGTTTCCTCCATATATACACAAACATTAATGATTACTAGGGTTTCGAATTATGCGTTTAAAATCATAAATCTTGGGAATATTATAAACGAAACTAAATACAATGGTATCGAATACTATGTACCAATGGTTTAGAACGACTCAATATTGTTCAATCCTCTCGGTCTATAATATTATCAGAATCCATGATTATAACGCATATTGTCACAACTCTAATGATTACTCTAAATCTTCGATTATTGATGAAAGTTTATGACTTAATTGTTACTTTTTTCACACTACCTCGGATGAAACTCCTGGTTCCCCTTCCCATTTTACATCAGCTGTTCCAGAAGCTCATCCTTTATGAATTCTAAGGACACAATTTAACATTTTTGCAGCTGACGGTACAGAAGACACCCTGCAATGAATCAGATTCAGTCTGCTTAAATAATTTCTCATTCAAAGAGATCTCTACGAACACTTTACCAGTTTCTGCGGACTGGTATTGAGAATTGATCAGGAACTAAAAATTTCATTGCTTCAGATTATATATTGAACACTCACACTGGTTTAATAAAGTCTTTCGTGTGTTTTGATATTTTTAAATGGGTAAATGGTATATCATGGGGTGATACTCACACTGGTTAACATCTTATTTTCGCAGCTACTGGTCGCTGAGACAGGCTCTGTCTACGACTGGTCGTACTATTTGGCCTGGATCGGCGTTGGCTGGGCGCTGATTTCTTGCTTGCTCTTCTGTGGGGCTTCGGTTTGTTTGAATAGTGAGAGTCGGAGGGAAGAGGCAAAGAATATGGCTTATCTTATGCCTGGTAAACACATTTAACATTATTCATGTACAGTCTTATTTAATTATATAATTTAGTGTGTTTAAAATAATAACATATTAGCTATAAGTTGTTCATGTATTAACATTTACTAATTTAAAGTGTTTTTGATACTAAGACATGTAATGCAGCATGCTTATTTGCACTAACCAATACCTAACCCTTTACTACTAACCATTAAATAAAAACAAACTTTTAAATGAATTAAATTACAATAATACATTCCTGATTAATAATTGGATAAAATGTAGAGACTGAAATCTTTTAAAAATTGGTTTATTTTAATCTAATTCACTGAAATATTTGATATACTCCCCATTCCATCCGTATTTTTTTTACTAATGTTCTTTTCTCCCGTAGTTTACGCACAGAAACAACAGTACGCCAACTACGGCTACGGATACCCCGCTCCCAACTACCCATACGCCTCTCCCCAATACGGACACTACAACTACTAATGCGAACAAGAAGTTTTAAAGAACAAGAACGTGACGTTCCACAGGCATCTCAAAGCCCAGTTAGATTATCCCGAAAAGTAATTAGTGTTTGGCGAGACTTGCCATCTTTTGAAAAATGGTTAAAATGTCTCGAGAATAACAAATTCGCAAATTAATAATTAGGGTAAGTTATGAATTGTCGATTTTTTACACATTTTCGGTCAGAAGAAAATACAATATAGTACTAATTTTTATATTGTTTTTTTTCTTATATGACCGAAGATGTGGAAACAACCGATAATTCGTAACTTACCCTATTAACCAAATTGTATTGAATCTATGAAGGTGTTTTACACCATAGGTTTTTAGAATATTTAGCTCAATAGGTACTCTGCCTACTTTTAATTTTCTTTAACTCATTGTAAATAGTGAAAACCTTTTTAGTTTTTTATACATTTTATTGTAATTCAATTGAATTGAAAGGAACTAAATTTTGTCGTTATTATATCAAGTTACGGGTTAATTACTTTTTACCAATTTATGGGTTAGGTTTTTTAATTTTGTAAGCACATTTTGGATCCTTTTTGCTATCATTTATAAAGTTTTTTCTGCAATATAGAATTTATATCCCATGACGTTAAAAATAATAAACCAAAATTTCAGTTAAAGTTTTATATGTAATGTTTAATAAATACTAAAAATTGTTATAAAAATTTATGTTTATAGCAAATTAAATGGATTTTACAGTTAAATTCAAATTGTTAAATTTCTAACAAAATATATAGATGTAAATATTGTAGCATTATATTACTGTAATAATTTAAGATTCATGTTATCAATAATATTATGTATGGTTTCTTACAAATTTAATCAGTAATACTTTCTAAATTTTCACTGTAAATATGTACTCAATTACTATTCTGTAATAATTTATAAACCTATTCAGAATTTTCCGACAATTAGGTTTGAATGTGTTAGTGTCAGCAACATTTGTACTGTGTTGTTGATGGTGTTATTAACTGCTGTTTATAATAATCTCAAATCGTACTTATATTGACAATAAAATATTAGAGATAAAACAACTACTTTCATTACCTAAAATATACACATCTTGATAGAGTTACCATATTGCTGATGTTGAAAGGAAATTAAATGAAAGGGGCTAGAAGTAGCAGTCAGTAAGGAAAGTGGCTGCAATGCTCATGGATGGTGAAAAGCTACTCCGAGAATTTAGTCACTTACCAATTAATGTGACGAAAAGGGACACAAACACCGGTGGCTGCACTCACGGATGGAAGAGGAAAATGAAGAGGTGATAGTAAATGAAGCCTACGAGCCTACCTAACACAAAAGTCTAAGACCTCGTAGTTGAAGAGCATAACTCTAGCGCTACCATCTAAAACATTGCATAGTAGTTAAGTTAATGTTTGTTTTGTGTAATGATTACACAAATCATTACAATGTAGTGTGAGGTAATTACTGTTATTTAACCCTTCACTGCATGCTTTATTTGCAACGAGATGCCTCTACTCAAGTGGTTAAAGAGAAAAACGGTTTACAGAAGAGAACGAAAAAATGAAATTATAGTTACAAAATTACCCGAACAAAATTTTAGCTTACCTCATATTACGTCACTGATTTACAGCCAATTGATACCATTCTGATTGCTTAATTAGATGTTACTTCTCTCATTCTGTGGTACTCTTCCCTCTGCGGATTTTGGTCAGGTAGACTGGTACAATACCCTTCAATTTCCTTCTACATCTGAACTAGCATCCATTCATATCTTCAGTGCTCCATCCAGTGTTAAACTTGGTGAAGTGTTGGTCAAGATTGTGAGAGTTGAATCTCCCTTTAAGAACCCAAAGGACGAAATCAAACAGCGAGGTTAAAAGGTCAAGGTTTATTCATTAGTCGCTCTGTGTTACAATTAGCATCAGCGAAACAAATTCTGCTTCGTGATGAAAAATCATCCAATTGAAGTCCCTAAAAAAGTTACCCGAAAAAAGAAGGTGAAACTTTCTCATCTTCTTACTATAAAAGACAGTGGAAAATTGGAATAAGACCCACTTCCTACCTCTTTGAAGTTAACAATCTGAAAACTGTGAAGGGACATCTTTTGAAAGTCCTTAGTGCGAAAAAGATCACATAATGAGATTTAGTGCCAAATTTCTTTCCAAGATAACAGAAGTGGATAATTTTCTAGCTTCAGAAAGATGAAGGGCTTAAAAAGAAGTCCAGAAGGTCTTATCGATAACATGGACATTGTTTAGGTCTACTTTATACACTTTATATAATGACTTTTCTCTCCTAGCGCTACAAAGTTAAAAACTAGGTAATGCTCCTGGGATACAATCCAATCAATAGTTTTCATTACAAAAATACACAAAAATTTACTTTACAGTTAGGAAACAGATATCTTTATTACATTATTAGTTTGTTAACAGCGAAGAATTTGAACCTACTACATCATATCCCTGAAGAGCCGTAAACACGCAGGAGTTTTTAAGTCTTTCCACCAGACTTTTTGCTAAGCTCCTCCTACTTTTCCACGAGAATATAAGAAAAACCTATTTAATTTTTGTTTATTTTACTTGGTAGTTATCCATGATACCTGCAGGTATCACGGATACCAACCGAAATAAATAATAACTATATCGTTTTTTCTTATATTCTCGTGGAAAAAGTAGGAGGAGCTTAGCAAAAAGTCTGGGGGAAAGACTTGAAAAACCCTACGTGTGTACGGCCCTTTAGAAGATTTAAGGAGAGAAAAGAATCCAGGTTTCTGTTGGGGCAAAATATGGAGAGATTTAAAAATCAGGAATGACAGGTTGACAAATAATTCAGAGAAATTGGCGAGAATATTCAAAAAGTTACCTTAATATTTCACTTGAGACAACATTATTTCAGTTTATAAAGTTTATCTTGAGAATTGTAAATTTCTAGTCTAAACAAGTTTCTAAATTTTTTTTATTAATGTGAACAGTTTAAATGACTGAAGGGAAAGAAATGAGCGATGGAATATATTGAATTTACGACAGATTTGCAATTCAAAATCAGTCTTCTAGTTTTATTTTCTTGCTCTTATTTGTGCAGCAAATATTTCGAACTAAGCAAGTTTCAACTGTCTAAAGCATTCAACAAGAAATTAATCTATACAATTTATTGGCAAAACTTCAACATTCAAAAGTTTAAGTCTAGAATATATCAAAATATCTATAACAAGATTTATTGAAGGAATTAAATCATTTTAGGTATACTTTATAAAAATTTCTAGTAATATTCATATATATATATATATTTAATGGTAATATTATGCATTCGATAAAATGCTTGAAATATTTCATTTAAGAGCTAAATAATTTTATAATAAGCAAGAAAAAATCAGTAAAGAGTAAAATTGACAAAATGCGATCGCATTGTGGGATTTAAGGTATAGTTTTATTTCAAATATGAAAGAAAGTCAAGGAGATTCTTCTTTGCAATATTCAAAACAAATCAAAAGGTTGAAAGCTAAAAAACCCATTCTCTTAATTTACATAATGCACATTCATAAGGAAACTTTCAGGAAAGAAAATAGTTACTAATAAATTACTGAACAATACTAACACGCTATCAGGAACTATTGTAGGTAACCTCGCTATAAACAAGGAATAAAATTATTAAACCCGACAAACTTCTTGGAAATCAAATTCATAAGAAAGAAAATTATTTTTCAGTATTTTTGTTCGAGTTGAGCACATTTGGTTAAATAACAAAGGAAATGTTTGACAGAGCATTAGTTGAAGGGTCAACTTTCAAAAATAGGTAGATATAGAATTTGTTGACTAAAATTAAAATTGGGGAGCTCTCGAATAATTTGTTGCACAAAAGTCATCCTGAAAACAAAATCCATATTGATACGAAACATTCAAAACATATAAAAATTGTAAAATACGAAAAGAAATGGATAAATTATATACAACAAAATGAAAATAAACGCTACATTTCATCTACTTAGGTTTCTGGACAAATGGTTGCCAAGATCAATCCTCCTATCTAGCAATTATTGAGAAGATTTACACATCTGAGAAAGCTGACGTTCTTTTGTATGGACTATTTGGTCGAGAAGGACTAGATTCAAAAACAAACAGTTTGCAGCTACGTCGCAAACCCCTCACTACACATTATATCTTATAATCTTCAAAAAGTAGTAGTAAATATATATATACCAAAAAGTTGCTAGAAATAGAAAATAATATAAATTCTATAGCTAGTTCAAAAACTTTCATATTATAATCACTTTCTATATTAAAGAGTGAATCAGAAATATACGGTATATCTAATACTTGATAATAAAATTCCCTATTTAAGAATTAATAATGAAGAGTAAAAGCTCTCAAAATAAATCAAAGAGATTGAATATAAAACTGTTATTAAGTGCAGGTTTCCTATTATCTCAGTCTCGTTTATATTTGTGGAGTATATAATTTTACTAGATATTATTCAACAAAATTTTATTTCTTCCAGGATTATTTTTCATTGTTAGGATATGAAAACTTTATATAATATGCATAATCCACTGAATCGCTTAAAATTTAAAGAATGATAAGCGACGGGAAATCCTTATTCACTTTAGAAATGTGACCGTTATCTACGTTAAATTGAAGTTTAACTACGAATAAACCTATGAAGCCTGAAAATAATTGACCAATTTTCAATCCTGGGGAGAAGAGAAAATATTATTATTACTATTTACCCCACATTGAAACAGGGGCAGGAATCGGGGAAAGTGGTGAGCATTCCGAACTTAGTTAAGTACTTGGCATCGTGTACCTAGGTAGACAGGTTGATGTTTAGAATCTGGTAATTAGTTAAGTACATGTTAACTAGTACCTAGATAGACAGGTGATGTTTACTTGTACTTAGTTAAGTACTTGGTATCTTGTACCTAGGTAGACAGGTGATATTTACTTGTACTTAGTTAAGTACTTGGTATCTTGTACCTAGGTAGACAGGTGATGTTTACTTGTACTTAGTTAAGTACTAGGTATCTTGTACCTAGGTAGACAAGTTGATGCTTAGCATCTGGTAATTACTTAAGTACATGTTAACTAGTACCTAGGTAAACAGGTTGGTGGTTAGCATTCGGAACTTAGTTAGGTACTTGGTAACTAGTACCTAGGCAGTAGGTAGACAGGTAATTAGAGCCCGAATGCTATGTAGGTAAACGTTGGGAACAACAATATAAACCTGACAAGGGTTACTGGACATGTGATCATACATTGTGATTTTAGGGGAGGGATTCAAGATTGAACTCATCCCACAACTTTAACATAACTGAGCTTTTAAAAGGAAAATAGGACTTGTCATCAATATATTGGATTTATGAAACAAAATTTTGCTATGTTAAAGGTAATTTAGAGTATACTAAAATTTCCCGATTAGAAAAAAATAGCGCCATAACAATGTAAAGTTAATTTTCAGTTTTTAGCAGACCATAAGAACGATCCAATGCGCAGGTTCTTCTATCGCATGAATAAGACTGACAAAAATGGTCACAATTAAAGTGTTTCACTAACGATCACAGAATCAAAGACTATAAACATTTCAATCTAATTGTATATTTTACATATAGAAAATTCTAAAACCACATTAATAGTGGGCAATGAAAAACTTAAAGATAAAAAGTAAATGGTACATACCAATAAATAATACTAAGAGAGGGTCTACATACTATAAAAAGAAAATTAAATTTTTTGCAAGTAACTGTTCACGTTCTAAACTATTTGAACATTTGATCCTGAACTCTTTCTTATGATGAAGAATATTTAATTTTTAGAGCAAGCTTCTTGCAGAAAACCCAGTTTTCTCATCACGGCAAATTTAGTATAAAATCACCGTGAATATTTCCAAAACGCGAAGTTTCCAAAGAATGTCTTACACAAACTCTAGTCGAATGCCAATTTTTATTCAAATTACTTCTACCAATGTAGGAACAATCCTTCTTTCTCTCTACTAATATTGTACCAATTAATTTTTCAAACAAATTAGTGGTCGACAAACCTCGAAACACTCCGGTCAAAATTCTATAGAAACTATGCTTCAGATGAAAATACAATGAAAAAGAATACAATGAGGTGATATATTTATATTATATATATTGTATGAGAGAGTTAACTTAATCTGTAAAGAGAGAAGTAACAATAATCTTTATTTTTATCACACATGAGAAAGGAGGCACTTAAAGGAGTCATCTTAGTCCTAACTGACTCAAATGTGCATGTAAAGGCTAGAATAATTGACATATATATATGCTAATTATAATACAATAATACCGTAAATTATAAAAACAGTCCACTGTCAAACACTCATGGAAAATATTTAACAGCATGCTATATCTAAGTTATCTAACAATAGTATGATAGTCTACACCACATAAAGTGTTTGTACACGAAATCTTTTCTATCCGTCTCAAATGTTGTTATCACTGCCATGTCTTATCATTGATGCTGGACGTGGGGCTCTTTGTCGAGGACTAGCGGGAAGTGCTCTTCGGGGACTAATTCCCTCTCCCACTTCATTTAAGTTCTGTCGCGACGAGAGGAGGTTGTGAGCAGCGCTGTCCATCTCATCTGATGTCATCTGAAGAGCTTCGGCAATCTCTCGAGAAGTGGTGCGAACAAAATCGGGATCACAGTACTTCCCGAGACCTTGCTCAACCAACACCTACAGGGATTTCAGGGTGTGTGAATACCTTACAGATAATATCTTCCACAAATTCTCCGTCATTAGCTTTAAAAGTTAAAAGACTCACCCTTTCGACCAAACTTTCAGCTGATCCAATCACTTCAGAGAACTGCCTGGCAGATCCGTGAGGACTGTTCGGAACACTTCTTACATTCCTGTCGGCGGCGACAGCAGACCCGTTGCTATCACTGTGGCAGTTGACTGTTGGGGAGCCACAAGCACCAGAGTGATTGATCCGTGTATGTGTGTGTTTGTATTTGAGGGAATCATTTGTATGAAGTATAAAATAATAGGATATAAACAGAGTGAAAGAAAATTTAAAAGGTGCACGAACATTTAACGTGAAGTCATAAATTGTGTTAGTAGTTTGTGGTGATGAAGGACATATCCAACATGAGAAACAGTGGTTGATTAGTTAAAAGAAGTGTGTGAAAAGACCACCACGGCAAACAACCATCAGAGGGAACCACACCACGTGAGTCGAGATGGTCCACAGAGAGAAGCCGATGGCACCCGAAGAGTAGTAAGGATCACGGTAGGTATAGGATCACACCAGAAAGTAGAAGATGGTATAGTGTACGAAGAGAGTGAGTAGGTGAACAGAGGTGATTGAAATAGGGGTATGTGTGTTAATGGAAGTATTATGATATGATATGGAATGAGATCAATTTAACAAACATAGTCATGAAAGTAAACACAGTACGTGATATATTTCATCAAACAGAGACGGTGGTGGTTGTGGTGGTAAATCAATTCGATTATACGGTCATTTATTTATCGAATTTATGACAGGGCGCATGCAAATTTTGGTTTTTATTTTCGATTATTTAAAGGACATTAGATTTCAATGCAGTTTCAATATAGTTGTTGACGTGCAACATGGACAACAAGATGAAACATCGTAACGAATTTCAAAACACATCGTGGAGTAGTGTTGACAAATTCAACGGTAAGACAAACGTGATGTGAGAACACGGTTCGATTCGGACAGAAAGATATGCACCAAAAGATCACAGGACAATATTTTGTTTAGAAGATGGCATGTTTCGAGGGGAAAATCGTAAAAATGTGGTATGTGGAGAGGGGAAAGTGGGTTTTGGGAATACGAGGAAGATGAATTTTTTTTGGCGTCCAGGTAATTTGTTTGGAAGAAAAGGAGAGAATGCATTCAAATTAATAGAATTGATTTACCTACATAATGGAGGTTTTATATAGATGCTAATAATCGCATAATAAATTCTTGCAATGAAGCAATCTCACTAAGTATATCTAGAAAGTGATCGTTACTTTTTTGTCGTATTTATAGCTACAATTAAAATTGTCAAAATGAACAATTCTAAGGACGGAAAATAAACTATAAAATTTGTGAGACTTATTAACAACGGTAGAGGGAGGTGATATAGCATTCACTTCCTAATGAAAAGTGTGCCATCTCTTGCAGAATTGAGTGCTACTAGTCTAGTAAATTGAGCCCTTAGCATTTTGATGGAGTTGCTTAATTATTGAGAGTCCAAAGTGATGTCGACAAATGCAGACAGTTTATCTATGATAGCATTTTATACACATACACCATCATAGCTATAGATTGGAAGGTGCGTACTTCATGCTTCTAAAGTAGTTATAATGTATCGGAACAACACTGATACTCAACAAATGATTTATAGGAAACTATAACGTATTTCTATTCTCAAGTTCAAAAGCTCTCATAATGAATTGAATTGTATATACATAAATATCAAACGTCTAAAACTACTTTAAAGCATTTGAGAAGTTCACAATCTTCCTATTTTCATTCGTCTTTATTTCCTAAGTCTTGCCTTATACTATAATTCATGCATTCATTGGTCAAGTAACACAAGTGCCTATAAACTAGAATATCAACCATGAGTAACTATAGATAACAGTTAAAACCAGGCACATAAGTTATTTCATCCTAATCAGCTGCTAATGTCAGCTTAGACAACAATCACCCTCATTGTGGAGTTCTTTTCATTATATCCATTCTCCAATTGGAGATTTATTACGTTTCCAAAAGTCGCAGGTGATTGTTGACTAGGAGACTCAGAAAATCTTCAAAATAATGTATAGTGCTGAAGCATTAATTCCAAATCTGATCAAACAAAACTTCTTTCAACAAGACATGCTTGTACAAGCAAGATCTCTCCACATGACATATCAAGCTCCATAACATCTAAAACAGGACAAAATCTAACAACATCAGTAATGTGGCAGTGAATTCTTTAACAGTTCATGAAGTTTATATATCATCATGAATAGAGAGATCTTCATCAACTAGTAGTATCATCTAGAACAATTATTTCAAAAAATATTATTCACTCAAAATACTACGAAAGGATGGAGAAGGAACTTAAGGAGGAAAGATTACTAGGATAATTCATGACATGAAGGAGAGAGCAAATAAGAGCGTGATGATGATTTGATGCAAATGACTAAAATGTAACTTCTGATGATTGATAACCAAGTGATAAAATATATGACTGTGAGTTTTCGATTTTTCGACAAAATGGCGGCGCGATGATAGCATAGCTCTATAAGTAGAAGCACACTAGTTATATCTCTGCGCCAGAAGCATTTATAGAGATTGAAAATAGATTACCTAAGAGACAGAGACATTAGAGAAGTTGACGAGGAAGAACCTCGGAACCGGAAGACCTTAGAAAAGCTTGAAGTAGAGTCTGAGTTGGTAATGGTTGATTTACTCTTTGTCTTTTTCTTAGAGCGTAAATCTTTTTTCCATAAAGAAACTGAAGGTTTTGAGGAAGAAACATTCGAAGCTTTTGAAGGGGAAATATCGACAGAAGTAGCATAACCTCTGGACATAATATTGTCTTCAGAGACGTTCTTATCATTTTTGGAGAGATAGGCAAGACTTGGCAGATCTTGCGTGAAAAGAGCAGCAAACTTTTGAGAAACAACTTCAGGAGGTTCATCACATTGTAAGGCACCTTTTGAATATATTCTGTCTCTGCTATAGGGAGACAGTCTAGATTCGGATAGAGAATATTTCATACCAGAACCAGGGTTAGTTTGGATTGAAGTAGTAGAATAGAAGGAGACTGGTCTAATAGACGTATCAGAAGCTATTTTTGTGTTATCATCTCCAATATATTCATAGGGTACATTTCTCGTAACCAAATTATGGGGATTCAGTAGAGCATCATCTTCAGTTTCAAAATTATCGTCAACTGTTGCAGGAGCAAAATATATTTTATGAACATTAGTGTCATTTAAAGATCCAGGGGTTGTCACAGGCGAGGTTTCTTTATAGGTTCCTATTACAGGGGTATCGTCTAATGCGTAGGATTTGCCAGGAAGCAGCGAATAATCAGAGGAAAATTGAATGTCTGAAGGGTCTATAAGCAATTCTGGATATTCATTAACGATCAACTCTGGAAATTCATACAGATTCAAATTGTGTGAAAGACTGGTAGGAGATGCGTTAACAGGTGATTGCGATGGGGCAGGTGGCGGGGGACTTTGCATGCTCGTCCTATCTTGGTACTGACAAATATGGGAAGATTTGTTGAAAAAGTGACAACAATCACTGTGGTTGGACAGTCTGCTCAGGTGGGCAGGGCGGATCAAGCGCCCTTTGTGGGCTTTATGCAAGTGTTTGAAAGTGAGTTTTTGATTGAATTCATATACAGGAGAATGAGGAGGAATTCTTAGTTTTCCAGAAACAGCTTCTGAAACGACTGAATCGCACCGTAATTTATTAAGAGCAGCAGTGATATCTTCCTGTGAGTTTATGGATTCCGATGATGAATAATGCGACGACGAAGGAGAATGTAGATTTGGATGTGAATGAGCTTGAGTGAGTGGAGGACGAGGAAGAAAGCGATGACATGGCCGTGGTGAGATGGAGGCTAAGACTGCTCGAGGTGTCAATGAGGCAACTTGTTGGAGTAAAGTTTTGACTGACAGAAGCTGAGAGTCTTTAGAAAGAAAGGCGGAAGCTTTGGCGGTGAGGTTGGAAGAGGAAGATGGAGGGGGGATAGGTAAAGTTCTGAAGGTAAATGATTTCGGGTATTTGTGACCAGTTTTCATTGATGGAGTAGGAGAAGGATGGAGGGGGTTATTTCGGGAGGAGAAATTAAGGAGCCGGGCGCTACCTCGGCCATGGAAGGATGCTCGTTCACCACGTCTGAAGGGAGAAGCAGGCGAAGGTGAGAGTGCTGGTAGATTAGCAACAACACCAGCAACAGCAATAGTATTTATGTGGGCCAGGCGTAGGCCATCGGCGACGTTACTGCACGACTTAGGTCTAGTATTTACAGGACTTTTGTTCTCTACAGAAGTCCGGGATGATTGTTGAGCAGTGGTCACCGTAGGTGTTGGGGGTGAGGGGGTTTTATCCACCCTCATGTCCCCTTCTTCGCTTAGGCTGCAGAAAGCGCCATGTTAGTCAAAACAGTTATGGTACAACAGAATATCCAAAACTGGAGCTACACCAGTCCACTATCACTTCACTGAATTCTCAGAGAATGCATAAAACTATAATAATAATCGGTGTGTAGAAAATTTATTAGATATTTCAAATGAAAGTGAATATTTCATCAATATTTTCATAGAAAGGTGTACTAAAATCTATAAATAGACAATTGGTGAAGGTGCTTATTCTTCGTTAAAATTTTAAGAATTCATTCCATTGAAATGATAGTGCAATAGTCAACCACTCCGTTACATTTTGTGTGTTACTCCAGACTTCCAGTCTAGTGTTAGTAACAAGTTGGTAGTGAGCACGAATGGCGTGCAAAAACCGCTGTGAGACCCATTATCAGTCTGGATGCTTTCATATTAGCTCTTGAGCATTTGCGGTCAAAATAACTACACTTTTCAGGAGAAAGCAAAGAATCTTAGTCATTCGTCATCTTCAGGAATAGGATAAGAAGGTGTAAAAAATGTCCCCAACTTTGATTTTGCATATCGCCATGTTCAAATTTCAATTTTCATTCCAAGAATGTTCAAATTACAATTTACAATTGAAGAATGTTTAAATTGCAATTTTGAAGTTAGAGTTTTTAGTTTGAGATCAAAGGTGAGGAGGTTAGTTTCAATAGAAGCTTTACAATTAGAAGGAGAGTGTTCGAAGCCGTTAAATGGTATCGCGTGGACAGGCAATCGTTAATCCAGACTGAGTGGGTTCACTCCCAGAGGTTTTAAATCATCTTACCATTGTAGTCCGGTGTTAGATACTGCATAGGTTTGCTGCTGTGTACGTGGGAATAAACTTATGGTTATTTTAAGAAACTAAATCAAAAGCTGAATACTGACTGCAATGTCATGTTTGGTTTGTGGTCTTTTATATTATGTACTGTCTAAAATTCGAATCGTATTTTAAGAAACTAAATCAAAAGGTACTGTCTATATGAAAATCCGAATCGTATCTTAAGACACTGAATCTATTATATTATGTACTGTCTATATGAAAATCCGAATCGTATTTTAAGAAACTGAATCTATTATATTATGTACTGTCTATATGAAAATCCGAATCGTATTTTAAGAAACTGAATCTATTATATTATGTACTGTCTATATGAAAATCCGAATCGTATTTTAAGAAATTGAATCTATTATATTATGAACTGTCTATATGAAAATCCGAATCGTAATTTAAAAAACTAAATCAAAAGCTGAATACTTCAATGTCATGTTTAGATTTGTGGTCTTATGTACTGTCTAAAATTCGATTCGATCAGTTTAGATTCGGATAAAATTAAATGGGATAATTCAAATATTTTTCTAAAGAAGAATGATTTTCTTTGTGAAATTGAACGATGGATAAAATCGGCTATTTTTTGAAAATGTAGAATTACTTCAAATAATAAATGAAAATTCGATATTCGTTTAAAATATGAATAAGTAAAAAAAGCAAGTTTTGGTGTGGACAAATGTCTACAAAATTTTACATATCTACATAATATCTATTTACATTATTTAAATAGTGTGGGACGAGGAAATTTATCAAAATTTCTAAAAAAAAATGTGCAACTTTTTAAATTGTACAAAAAATACATTGGAGAGAACGAAATACTAATGTATTTTTTAAATATTCGGAATAATAATAATTAAGTTTATATTGTGTTCAAAAATCATATTTAGAATTGTTCATTAAGGTTTCAAATAAGGTTAATTATTCAAATTATATAAACTACATGGTTTATAGGGAATATAATTTATAACTATTTTCTAACTAGAAATCACTAAATTCTACTTATTGGTTTATTAATGTAAATGAATTGAAATGTAGGTACCCACATACTGTACATGGATGAAAAATGAATCTTATTATATTAAGAAATATAATATTTTGTATAGATTTATGCATATGGATTTTTATTCGGATTTTATGGCAATAATAAAAAAATGGAGAATCACAAGTTATAGAAAGATTCTTATACAGTTGAACTCCTCTATAGTGATATCCTGTATAGTGAATGTAGTGTCATGAGTAAGGAAGTAGCCTCTATAGTGAACAAATGCTGCTTTAGTCTGCCATGAAATGGAAATAAGTTGTTGTTTTAAACTAAAGGTAATTTGTTCATTATACTACTTCCTTACTGAGGACACTACAATCACTATACAGGATTTCACTATAGAGGAGTTCTACAGTATTACTATATTTTATTTTTCAAAGGATAATCAATCAGAGGTTAGTATTACTGAGCCCCCCCCCCCCTCTCTATATCGTATCCAGGGGGGAAAAAGGGTGGGGCCATAGAAGACTATGAGGGAATCCCACCCATTCTACCATGGCCCCCCAAAAATTTATTATTAAATGAACTTGAATGAGGATTCCAGGATAATACCGAATACCCCCTCCTCCCGGTCAAAAACTCAGTAAGTGGGGAGGGGGGATTAGAAGCCCTCCAAACCCCCCAGGACCGGTAACCTAACCCTATATAATTACTTTTTTACCAGCATTTTGAGTCAACATTTTTATCCTGATTTTTTTTGTCCCGTCACCAATGTAAATATTGAAGATGAATTTAATGGTAAGCTAATTTTAAAACGAACTAAGTTGAGGGGTGGGGGGAGGAAGAAATCCTATATTTTACGTTACATGTTAAATTTTTTACCTAATTAAAGGTGCACATACCTTCCCCCCGAATGGGTCTGGTTGAAGGCTCCTCCTTTCTCTATCGAATGGGTTGGGGAGTAACCCATGGAATTATTGGGAGATACCTGCAACATTAAAAGGAACTTAGTAAGAGAAGACAAAACAGTTTTAGAGCGAAAATAATATAGAAATAGAAAGGAAGGTTCCATTATTTATCTTCGTGATTTTGTTTTTGTTGAAATTGATTCTTGAAATAAATTATTTCAACATATAGAAATTTTATTTTAATTGGAACTTATGGAAATTACTCAATGTTTTCGATAAAATTAGTAGTTTTAATTATACTGTTAGAAAGAATTAAAGGTAAATATGAATTACTTTTGTCAATATTAAAATATATTAACTAGGGTAAGATCCGAATTATCGGTCAGTACTACATCTTCGGTCAAAAGCTGAATGCTGACTGCAATGTCATGTGCAGTCAGTACTACCGAAGATGTAGTACTGACCGATAATTCGGAACTTGCCCTACTGTAAATAGAAATCATATCTTTTATCAAGATGACCATTTCGAATTTGTAAGTGTTAACAACATTAATATGGAATTACTAATTTCTCACATTTTTAAATTAAAAAATTTTGAAAAAATTTCTTCGTAATTTTTTTATACAATTACTCTTTTGAAGTACAAAGCAAACTGTTTTGAAAGTTGTTGAAAATACACTTTCGAAATTTAACAAATTGGTATCTAATTTCCTTCACACAATAGTACGGAAACATATGGCAACATTTTCTATAGAAAATAATGGGATGCAAAATGACTATGTAGCTACATGCAGATCTATAGAGTTAAACATGCAGCCTCTATCTACAGAAATAAAAAATAGTAAAAGAAAAACACTACAAAATAGTTGAGAATTAACACTAGAAAGATGAAAAAATATACATAGAAGGTAAATTTGACATAATGATTTTATTAAAAGTATAAAGAGAGAAAGTACAAGTAGATTACAAGTTATTAATAGGGTTGTGACAATATGCTCTTAAAATCATATATCCTAAGAATATCATAGATGAAATGAAATGGTATCGAATACTATATACCGCAGGTGTAAAAGATTCAATACTGATTAATTCTCTCTGTCTATAATATTTTCGGGCTCTATGATTTTAAGAGCGTATTGTCACAACCCTGGTTATTAAGTAGTTGCTGCGCGTAACGTTGGATATAACAGCATTAGAGTACAGCCACGGACACCAAAATTTTAACCACATTTATTGGGCTATTTTAGCCCACTTCTACAAAATGTCACCAAAAACCATCAATCAAATTACACAATCAGACATAGAAACACTGAAGATGTCATGACCTCCCCAATAACTAAGGAGCCGTACACACGAAGGTTTTTTTTAAGTCTTACACCAGACTTTTTGCTAAGCTCCTCCTACTTTTTCCACGAGAATATAAGAAAAAAAGATATAATTATTATTTATTTTAGTTGGTATCCATGATACCTGCAAATAATAATTATATCGTTTTTTCTTATATTCTCGTGGAAAAGTAGGAGGAGCTTAGCAAAAAGTCTGGTGGAAAGACTTAAAAGAACCTACGTGTGTACGGCCCTTACCGTAGACCTTTAACACTGAAAACATTTTAAGTACAATTAGTGAAGCATTACTTGGGCAGTTATTTGAGTAACAGATCGTACAAATCACCTTTTTTAAGACTGGTTTAAGAGCGTTCACAGCCTGTGGAAAGAACGCAATAATCAGACAAATGGAACGACACACAATGTGGCAGATGGAACGTAGAACTAGCAGTGGAACGAGGAACTGCATTAGCATGAACTATAAAGTGTGCCGTAAAAATAAATTAAATATATTCAATAGAACAGCTAGAAACATTATAAATACATTTTCCTTTATTAAACCACTAATCAATTTAAAATACTGATATTGCACTTATATATAAATTACTAATTGGTAGTTCTGTAAAAACAACCATGCTTTTATAACATTCATCAACGTTAATAGATTTACCAACAACAAAAGTTTTACTGCTCAATTCATACACTAATTTGTATCAAGAATTAGTAAAAAAAATTTAGTTACTGAACGCAATAATAATATCCATTAACAGTAATAAATAATTTAATTTTCAGACATAATGCTTTTTATTACTTTAATACTGTGTCCGTAGAATAAATAAGTCTGAAAAATAGCATACCCATCGCGATAGATTTATTCAACTGATGTTAACTCAAATTATACTATACAATATTCTTACGCGGTAGCTACAACAAAAATCATTTGCAAAAGTTTTTCCAGTTTGTAAAACATGCGACTGCTTTTGAAAACTAAATAAAGCATTAAAGTAAACTAGACTGGCAGCCTTGAGACCTCATGCGATCCAGCTTCCTGAAGTAGCAATCTAAAAAAATGAAGAGAGGTGCAAAGGAAAGAGAAAAAAGCGCAGAAATAAGAGGAATGAGTGCAGGAATGAGAGAGGAAAAAGTAGATGCAGAAATGAGAAATAATTTTAGATGCAGAAATAAGAGGAAAAAAACTAGATGCAGAAAATAAGAGAAAAAATCGAGATGCGGAGCTAATATCTATGAAACGAAGAAGTTCATCCAGTTGCTACGAGACTACGTTGACTATTCTAGAAGAAACACATGTATTTGTAGATGCAAAGAGATGATAGTACTGTGGTAGAGGTAGCCGACAACCTTACTTTAGCGTGCTGCCCGGCAGCAGCAGCCCGGAGTGACCGGGTGCGGGGTAATTTCCTCCCCTTCATGGATGACCACACCGAGCCGAACAGAGAGTGATTACGCTGCACAACATTACAATGGCACAGTCAGACATGGAGTCAATCCCCATCGGGGAAAAAGTCACCAAAACGCAAACTTTGACAGGGTATATAAGTTCACCAAAGAAAATTTAGCAGATCAAAGTTTGCGTTGTGGAGGGGCAACATAAAAGCTGAAATTCCATTCAATATTGACTTATTGGTAAGCGTAGTGAACGGAAAAATCACTCACCCTGTGTGTGGGAATATCGTCGTCCCTCATGTCGTCCAAGTTACCAGAGATGGCTCGTTTGAGCTCAGGTCCAGCTTCGTGAAGTGTTCTCAGGCCAGCCTGCAGTGTTATGGTATTGGTAGGATCTTTGTCTGAAGCTTCCTTCAGGTCTGCTTTCTTCTTCTTGAAACGTCTGAAGTAGTCTTGGATTAGGAACGTGGCGTAGAATTTGCCAACCGTTACTTCATCTTCCACTGAAAAAGAAAAGCGTTGTAAACTTACTAACTCTGGAGTGAAAATTCTATACAGGATCATCACGAAATAGTCAGTAAAAGTAAGGTGCTCTCAACCATGAACCTGGAGGCTGCTTCACGCGAACCAACCTCTAGGTTAGTGAGACTTTTGAAGGTTAAGTTAGTTGGGTTTACTTACATCCGGCAGGTGGTACCACTTGATCTAGTAGTTTCATGTTGGTTCTCTTCCATATCTTCTTAATGACCGTCCTGAGCTCTTCGTTTGCATCGTCAATGTTCCCCTCCGTCTTTATTCTCAAAGAAGTTCTCACCAGAGCAAACAGAGTGGCGTTGAACATGACCGTACCATCCGTGTTCAGCGGCATGTTCATCGCAACCAAACGCTGAAGAAATTTTCAAGTCAATAAAAGAACATCGAAAATATAACTACTGTAAATTACACGTCCAGAAATATATACAACCAGACTTTAAATATTTAAGGAAATTTTACGACACATTACATTATTCTAAAAGTTACCTTACAAGCGACTCTGTGCGGACATAATTTGCCGAATCCTAACGGTGGAGATATTTTTCGCAGAAGAGTTACCACGTCAAGATGTTTGATACGCCCCTTGGCGTCTGGGTCATACTCTGACCAAAGGGTGATGAATTCGTCCAGATGGTGAGGGCCCAATATGGACCAATCACGAGTGAGGTAGTCGAAGTTGTCCATGATGACAGCCACGAATAAATTGATAATCTGAGAAAGGATTGTAATAATGTAAGAGAGTTTAGAAATAACTAACTGTGCATGACTCTATTTTTTGAGTAAGAATTCATGAAAGTGATCAAGATCACCGAAGCTAATTTTCAAATTCATAATGAATAATTATGAAGTAAGGGATAACTCACCAAGAAGGAGCAAAGTGTGTAGAATGATATGAAGCAGGGGATAACAACTTACCAAGAAAGAGCAAAGTATGTAGAATGATATGAAGTAGGGGATAATAACTCACCAAGAAAGAGCAAAGTATGTAGAATGATATGATGCAGGGGATAACAACTCACCAAGAAAGAGAAGAGTATGTAGAATGATATGAAGTAGGGGATAACAACTTACCAAGAAAGAGCAAAGTATGTAGAATGATATGAAGTAGGGGATAACAACTTACCAAGAAAGAGCAAAGTATGTAGAATGATATGAAGTAGGGGATAACAACTTACCAAGAAAGAGCAAAGTATGTAGAATGATATGAAGCAGGGGATAACAACTTACCAAGAAAGAGCAAAGTATGTAGAATGATATGAAGTAGGGGATAACAACTTACCAAGAAAGAGCAAAGTATGTAGAATGATATGAAGTAGGGGATAACAACTTACAAAGAAAGAGCAAAGTATGTAGAATGATATGAAGTAGGGGATAACAACTTACCAAGAAAGAGCAAAGTATGTAGAATGATATGAAGTAGGGGATAACAACTTACCAAGAAAGAGCAAAGTATGTAGAATGATATGAAGTAGGGGAAAATAACTTACCAAGAAGGAGCAGAGTGTGTAGAATGATATGAAGTAAGGGAAGGCGAAAGGAGAACCGCAACTCTCGTCTGGATTGTAATTTTCAGAGTTCTTGTCGCATTTCGCTCCAGGAGGAAGACAGGCTAACATCACATCTTGCCAGGCTTCACCTGAGGTAATGATAGAACAGTTAGTGAACACATATTGGATGAAATAAATTATTTTAAATTTTATTCAAATTTATCAGCGCCCCATCGATTCAAGTTTTTACCTGTTGCTGATCTGAACAGAATCATCACTGCCTGGAAGAACGTCTGGAAGTTGTTATTTCGATGAATTTGTGTCTCGTCATTCATTTCTATCTTTCCAAACACCTAGAAAGCAGAAATAAAAATGGCTATAAAATTAATCCTATGTCTATTTAATGCAAATGGATATGCATAGGCATTTTTCGTATTAGAGTGCGACAAGTAGGTATACCTGCATGCCGACGACTCCATAAATGAAGAAAAGGAGCAAGATGAGTAGCGCTACATACGGCAACGCTTGGAAACTTTTGATGAAAGTCCAAAGTAGAGTTCTGATGCCCTCTCCCTTGGAAAGGAGTTTCACCAGCCTCATCACACGGAACAGTCGGAAAAAGTTGATGGAAAACAAGTTGGAGCCCGGCTGGATAAGATGAGCAAGAGGAAGAACTTTAGAATCATATTATAGAAGATGGTAGGTAGTAACTTTGCAAAACAACATGAATGTAATCCTACAAATAAATTTAGATATCTACAATATGTGTTTTAAGAACTGATTCAGTTGCGAATAAATCAATTTTGAATCAAACACAAACGAAATTCCTTTAATTCGCTTATAATTTATAAACATTCAAATGAAACTGCAAACACTATCTACCTATGAATAAACTATACATTTTTTTATTGTTTAAAGTAAGAATGAAAATTTATATTAAAGATAAAACATTTGAAGTGGCTTGTAGAAAACTGTTCTCCATTACGCGTCACCATCTTGATATCCAACTCTTAAGCTTCAGGATGGAGGATATAGATACTCTCTTCAAATTTATCTCTAAAGGGCCGTACACACGCAGGGTTTTTTAAGTCTTTCCACCAGACTTTTTGCTAAGCTCCTCCTACTTTTTCCACGAGAATATAAGAAAAAACGATATAATTATTATATATTATATATTTTAATATATTTTAAACCATACCTCTAGGTATCATAGATACCCACTAAAATAAATAATAATTATATCATTTTTTCTTATATTCTCGTGGAAAAAGTAGGAGGAGCATAGCAAAAAGTCTGGTGGAAAGACTTAAAAAACCCTACGTGTGTACGGCCCTTTACGACTAAAAGGAATATCAGCATGCTTGAAATTTATCAGCGGATTAAACAAATGATATCACAGGAAAAACATGCAATTTATTATACTTTGGTAGAGAGTATGTCGAAAAAAGTGCATTTAACCAAGAAATTTTTTCAATTATTTTAGTGATTCATTCTTATCAACTAAAAAATAGCTTTTGGTGGGGAAAATATAGTACAGGATTTTAAGTTAATTCTTGAATTTCAGTTTGAATCGACATACTCTCTATTTGAGCAAAAATTCGAATATTTAATATAACGTTTTGCAAGCCGTACTCGTTTATGATAGCTTTTGTATAGAAACTTGCTTTGTGAAGAATAGAAAGTGGCATAAAGCATTGTTGAATAATAAAGCTGGATATTGAAAAAAAGTTATTTTTGTCCAATAGCAATATTAAAATCCCTAAAAAGTTGACAAGGTTTATCAAAGTCTCATGAATTTCAAAAAGAGTTTAAATTTATAATATATGCAGAATTCATCAGAATTTGATAATAAACATTATTGTCAGAAAGGAAATAATAGAATCCTACATAAATTAGAATTCTATAAAATGTAATCTGTATCAGGTCCATATGTAGATTTCTGCCAATATGCTTTTAAAATCATAGATCCTAAGAATATCATAGACGAAAAGAAATGGTATCGAATACTATATACCGCTCTGGTTTTGAACTATCCGATACTGTTTAATTCTCTTCATCTACAATATTTTAGGGATCTATGATTTAAAAAGCTAATTGTCACAACCCTAGTTGTATGACACTTGACTCCGACATACTGGTTTAAAAAAACATAACTGCTTATAACTTGGCAACAAGACACCAGTTGCAAGACATTCCGCTGAGAAAAGCTGTAGTAGAGACAAAGTGATTAGTGTTGTTCTGGTGGATTTCTGGAACTCTAAGACATGTTGATAATAATTACACCTGAAGAAACCAAAATGGTGGAACTTGTTTGAATAGTTAGAAAGAGTTGTAATGTTTTCAATGGTCAAGTACGATGCACTATAAAGATAATTCAAAGAACACCTGGAGGAACTCAAAACATTGAATATGATTAGCAAGTCAAGGTTCGATTGGATGGTAGGATTCAGGAAAGTTTTTTGGATGAACAGAAGAACATGGAAGGTTTTGACCAAAATATCACACGTTCGAATACTCAATATCATTGAGTATTGTCAGTTATTCACAGAAACAAAAAGAATACAGAGCTAGGGAAGAACTTTCTTCAAGAGAAAGAGAATTGTCATACAAGATGAAGGAGATCTAGTTAGGGTTATTTAACTAATTTATAGCTCACAACTTTCTATTTAGTTTAAATTATACTCTAAAATAACCATTGTTAGAGGTTCTTGAAGCAAACAAAAAATTTATCATCGTGTTTCATCTGATTAACGAGACCGGTTTGAATTTACGGTGTAAATGAAGTTAGATCATACGTCTGGTAGTGAACATATTGACTTTAGCATGAATTAGACGAAGCTACTTTATAATTTATTGATATTGTGTTAGTGATCTGATATGTTGAGATCTTGAATATGCAATCTGGTTTACAAGATCTGTTCGATGAAACGCGATTTTTTGAAGAATAAGGTATAGTAGGGTTTTGGAGAATACTGGAAGCTTCAATCGAATAGGTTTATGGGTAGGGAATAACTAGAACTGTTAAGACTCAACATTGGGGAAATAGAGTGTCGAAATCATTTATGATTTCGAATGGACGAATCCAGTTTAAGATATGGTTTTCGACGCAATATTTTCCGCAAAATGTCAAATCTTTTTTGGAATGAGAGATGACACTTATGAACGTGACGTAACGAACCCAATCTCCAGGGGCGTCCTGTACATTCGAGGGATGGAAGGGACGAGAGAGAAAAAAACAATCTTAGTGGGGTTCAGTGAAAAATTTTCTCACTGTCTTCTGCAATGATCTAAGTGGTAGAACTGACAATTTCAACCTCACCTTCGAGAAACAAGACCAAGATGAATATTTTGATACGGTCATATCTAAGAAAGGAATGAAAAGTTCAAAATATTCGATCAAAGTTCAGTAACTCGTAATAAGGAGAATATAAAATTAGTCAGTCGATCCGCAGAATTTCGAATTTATAAAATAATCTAGAGATCATGTATATAGCACTAGTGGGATTGATGTACATATTGTGAAAAAGTAGTATTGGTTGTATATAAATACACTGTATTCTGATGGAAAAATTTGATTTGTTCCAATCAGAACAGATTTTCTATGGAACTGGAATAGCCTTTAGTAAAAAAATGGCCGCAGAATACAGTGTAGATATGCTACTAAAAACTGGTATGGAGAAAAATGTTGTAGCTATACTACTGAGTATTTCAAATATTTCAATGGAAAAAATAATTGAGAGTGAAAAAAATGGAGAAATCATTCAGTAAATAGTTGAAGATGTAAATAAAATGTTTCCTAGTTTTTTGGTATAGAAGAGGTATGGCAGAGCGAAAATAAAATTTCAGTTTGAAGTATACTTACTCTCCCGTTGATATTGAATTGTATTATTATTCTCTAAATAGTTGCTACTATCCTAAAATTAAGCATAACATACATCAGACTATTAAAATTCTCTACAAATTGCTCCATGCATCGAAAATGCTAAAACTCTTAATAAACTATCAGAAGCACTGAAACTCATTCTCAATGTGGAAAAAGAGGGAAAATGAAGAGGAAAAATGAAGTGGAAAAGAGAGGTAAGATGAAGTGGAAAAAGGATGGAAAGTACAAAAAAACCTAGATAGATTTAGCGCAGTATTTACCTAATATAAATCTGAGATATAACTTCATATCTTTTAACATGAATGTGAATCAGAATGAAGATCACGTTCGAGCGAAAACTAAATTCAAATTTTGAAATGGAGGTTGATCAGTTGGTTAAGATTGATAGTTCTGAATTTATAATGATTTCATAGTTAATAATGTTGGTTTAATCAACTTGGTTTAGGATGAAACAAAAATTGTAAATTGTCGATGAAACCAGCCTACCAATTCAAGAAAAATTAGACTGCGTTATCGTTCAAAATAAAAAGATTATAGGAAGGAAAAATCTAAAAGATAGAATCTATAACTTGGGCTACGAAGATAGATAATTGACAAATAAATTGAATATGACGAATGGAAAGATTTAAAGGAAAAATATGAAAAATTAAGTATTAGATAAAAGCAACTCAATTTACTATCACAATCATGCCTTTTTACCTATGGACACTCCATTAATTTATTTAACGTTCGATTTGTAACAATCACACATACAGATATACATTCTATAATTAGCTACAGTCAAACTACTTAAGGTAATCCTAAGTAATACCTGGTAATAAAAAGTAACTAAATGAATTAATTGATCGTGTCACCAACTTACAATAAGTAATTACTAGGGTTGTGCCAATATGCTTATAAAATCATAGATCTTGAGAATATCACAGACGAAATTAAATGGTATCGAATACTTTATACCGCGGGTGTAGAACGATTCAATACTGTTTTATTCTCTCCGTTTTTATTTTCGGGATCTATGATTTTGAAAGCATATTGTCACAACCCAAATGATAAATAATAAACAAGTTACTAAGAAACAATGACACAATTGCCCTTCAACTAGAATAACTACTTGCGACTGTAATTTAGTGAATTAAATAATACATAATTAGTTAGATACTAGGAACGTGACTTCATAATTTTGCAATATTAGTGGAACAAACTAAGAGTTAACTTTGTTTTTATTTGTCTGTTTTAGAACCAGAGGCCATATTATGAACGGTCAAAAGGAAGTACAGAAGACTTTGAAGAAGAAGACAGACAGGAAAGTGGCTCCATGAAAATGCCCATCGATTCATCGCAAAAATTTTTTTTCGAAATAAACTTTGGAGCATTTTTTCCAAGTTTTTTTTAATAGAGTCGCAAGTGATCTTAATTTTTCAAAGTAGCTACTAATCAAATTACATTCAAACCAAATCAATTGAATCAGAAATTATACCCAATGATAACATTTAATAACGAATAACTACTTTATTGATGAAATTAACTACTACTCAATCACCAACATGAAATAAAAAGGATAAATTCATACAATCCAGTCATTAACTGTCAACATTAACTACGAATTAACTAACTAGGGGTGTGATAATATGCTTTTAAAATCATAGATCCTAAGAATATCATAGACGAAATGAAATGGGATCGAATACCATATACCGCCGGTGTATAACGATTCAATACCGTTCAATTCTCTCCGTCTATAATATTCTCAGGATCTATGAATTTAAAAGCATATTGTCACAATCCGAGTGACAACACAAACTATAGACACAGCCACCAAATCACTGAATTAAATACATGATAGAAGATATCACTAATACGACACAGAAAGATAAGTCTGAAGACGAACCTCGTCCACTATCGCGTATCCAACAGCACTAACATCCACCGCCATGCGCTTCTGCAAACATTTTGAGGGGGAAAATTAGTAAAGGGGGTAAATGGGGGGTGCTACCTCACGCACTGGGGTGATGGAGATACCTGAAGATGACTGCAGAAAACACTTAGGAAATTAGGTGACTCTAAAAGCCAATACCGCTGAAAATGTTTTTGGTCATATGAGAGATATCATAAACGGGGACGTCGCAGCACTCGAACACTCACAGTATTCGGAAAATGAATTATCATTAACCAGTGTGAACTTTAGAAATTTCAGTTTGACACATGTTAAAATTCACTTTGCGACTACTATGGGCCAATCTAAGGGTCTAATTTTTGTGACATTTCCCGGTTTCTAAAATTACTTTAGATTCAGACAGTATGACTGGCTATAGAAATTTTTAAGTATTTTTTATCCGTTTAAAGCCTTGAATTCGAAGAAAGAATCTTCTCAGTCATCTTCAGGCAACTCCACGGAAGGACTGAATTATTAGAGGACTGAACACAAAAATGGTTAAGTAGTTTAGTGTGGATGATGATAAAGGATATTGTTTGTGATCTGAAATGAAGGAGACATAGCGTTATTCACTGTGGTGTCTTATGGAAAAGCTTCATTCCAATGTGCTAGTGTGGAGAGTTGAACCAGTCAGTAGACATGCTCTTGTAGAATCTCAGAGCAATGTGCATATATCTGTTTTCACGCAAATCTTAACACAGAAAAAGAAATTAAGGTCTTTACTCTCTTAAACTTACCAGACTAAATCATATTAAACCATCTACGTAGACTCCTACAGACTAGTTAGGTAGCTAGTTTCCTTACAATTACGTTTGAACAAATGGTTTTCCTAATCAAAATGCTGCTGCATTAGCCAAAATCTACTTCATGTTTCCAGACAGTGCTAGAAACGTATCTCAAGATAGCTACAAAAAAGCAGCATCACACCAAAAAAATATCGCTGCGTTAAAAAAAAATCTGCTAGATACATCTCATATTATTAATCTAGACTCCATTGCTCGATTCAAAAAAGTTGCACCAAATCATTTACTTATTAGTTTTTAGAGATTCAAAGATGAAGCAAAGGCAACTAATTTGAATTGCTAAAACAATGGAGCTTGGTACAATGTAACACTGAAACAATAAAAAGAACAATTATTTCCATTCAAAAAAACCTAATCTGAATTATTTGTGCTAATCGAATGAATCAAAAATTCTCTCAAGTAAAAAAAAAAAAGATATGGTATGCAGCTACATAGTCTCTTGATTTGATTTCTTCCAGTTGACTAATTGAATCCAAGAGAACTGTCCCTTCAAAAGAATCATGCCTACACAAACGAATAGCCATTCATGATATCAATAGAGTCAACAACAGCTCAAAAATCAGTTCAGCAGTTGGGCTCCAGAAATAGAGGGGCTATACTTACTCGCTCATTAGCTTTCTGGATAGTGGGGAGATATAGCAGTTAAATTTCGAACTCTTGAACCTATTTCACACGTGGCATTTTTTTTCATGCCGCGGCAAAAAAAAATGCGGCATGAAAAAACGCCCAATATAAGCGGACATACAAAACACATACCATACGTTTATTCAATCGTAGCGTCTCTTAATGCACCATTTTTTTGGTTGTGGCATGAGATAAACGCCCGTGTGAAAGAGGCCTTGCAATCAATATTTTCAGATATTTTCCAGGGAGTAATCTTATACTTTTTCTAACGATGCCTTAATGATTAAAACAACGTAAATTCACAAATAAAAAGATAAGTACCCAACATGATTTTACAAACCAAGATTTTGGAATGAAAAATGAAATATACCTCCAAATGAAATCACGAAATAGAACACACTTTATAAATTATAGTACCTAATTCATTTTGTGAACATGTGAGAAAACGACACAGCATGCAGAACACAACTGAAATGAAAACACACGGGAAAATGTTCGGTTGACTCACATTGACTTCGGTGTAGACAATGTCTATGAAGCTTCCCAACACGATGATGAAATCGAACACATTCCAGGCGTCTCCAAAGTAGTACTGACGGTTTGAAACAAAGTCTACTATTAGAAGCAGGAAGAGTTAGCAAGTGGAGGGGGGGGGGGGGGGGGGGGGGGGGTTGGTGGTTAACATTGACTTCAGGAAAAGCATTTAGAACAAAAATTAAACTGTAGATGCAAGGGATTACAGAAAGGGTAGAAAAAGTAAATGGGATATGGTAAACTCAATGGAGCATGCAAGTTAGCAGCAAAACTGAATTAATTTCGAAAGATATAATGAATTAAATCTAATATAAAATTGTTAATAAGCAATAAGTTATTTCTTGAAACTAGGAGTTTTATTAATAAACATTTTCTTTCAACAATGAATCACGTCAACTAGAAAATGGATACATCTTACTAGGTGGTAAACAGAGAAATATTATGTATCATAACGAATAAATAGTTCATTGGTTTTGTATAAATTGGAACGCCTCCATAGTAAATGTAGAGTCTTGAATAAGAGAACCACCCCGTACAGTGAACAAATTTCCTTTAGTCTGCCATGAATGGCCATCAGTTGTAAAAAAACTATTGACCGTTCATGGCAGATTGAAGAAAATTTGTTCACTATAGAGGTCACTTCCTTACTCAGGACCCTACATCTACTATAGAACATTCCCCAATAGAGGAGTTCTACTGAAATTAATATTTTGCCTAAGATTCAATTGTGAAATTTAACAGTACATTCTTAAATTTTGTAACGAATATGTATGCCAGTTTGTCGAATAAGCGAATACGAACCTTTAGATTGCAGAATGTGATATTTCTCTTTTGAACGAACGATTAACATTCAATATACCGAACACCCACCAACATTACTTACTGAATTGCTTCAGAAACGATTAGTTCGGCATTATTCGTAACATAAACGATACTTGCAGGTTTTAAATAAGAGCTATTCAACAGCTTTTCAATGATTAATAAAAGTTTTAGTTTTGAGCTACACAGTCAAAGTAAGAACAATTTTATGAACAAACCTCCAATTTGGAACACGCGATGTCGATCACACTACCAAGTACCACAGAAAAGTCAAAAATGTTCCATTTGTCATTGAAATAAGCCTGGTGATTCGATAAAAAAATATCAACACAATGCAACTACTCAAAAAATTCAAGATTCATCTAGGATTCTAGGGTAAATATTTAATAACCAATAAGACACAGTGGCTGATAGCAATGTACAATAAGCTGTCCTATCAGTGTTTCTTTTTTTTAACTGAAAGAATATGGTACCGAGCCTAACGTGTGTGAATGTCTTAGTTTAATTTCATGTAACGATATATTTTTTGACTGACACTGAGAGGAGACTGATTGAAAACTGATATGTGAACAGACCTTCACAGCGTACCGTGTCATTCAGTTTGAATAACACGGTAGACTTAAAAGATCCTTCCTAGCCACTAAACGGTACCCACTGAAAAGATCCTTCCTAGCCACTGCATGGTACACTGAAAAGATCCTTCCTAGCCACTACACGGTACACTGAAAATATCCTTCCTAGCCACTACACGGTACACTGAAAAGATCCTTCCTAGCCACTACATGGTACACTGAAAAGATCCTTCCTAGCCACTGCACGGTACACTGAAAAGATCCTTCCTAGCCACTACACGGTACACTGAAAATATCCTTCCTAGCCACTACACGGTACACTGAAAATATCCTTCCTAGCCACTACACGGTACACTGAAAATATCCTTCCTAGCCACTACACGGTACACTGAAAAGATCCTTCCTAGCCACTACACGGTACACTGAAAAGATCCTTCCTAGCCACTGCACGGTACACTGAAAAGATCCTTCCTAGCCACTACACGGTACACTGAAAATATCCTTCCTAGCCACTACACGGTACACTGAAAATATCCTTCCTAGCCACTACACGGTACACTGAAAATATCCTTCCTAGCCACTACACGGTACACTGAAAAGATCCTTTCTAGCCACTACACGGTACACTGAAAATATCCTTCCTAGCCACTACACGGTACACTGAAAAGATCCTTCCTAGCCACTACACGGTACACTGAAAAGATCCTTCCTAGCCACTACACGGTACACTGAAAAGATCCTTCCTAGCCACTACACGGTACACTGAAAAGATCCTTCCTAGCCACTACACGGTACACTGAAAAGATCCTTCCTAGCCACTACATGGTACACTGAAAAGATCCTTCCTAGCCACTTTCTATCGAAATCTGTTCTTCTTTTTGCAACTTGCTACCGGCTACTGTGTCATATTGGCTATTGCGCCTTTACCCTACAAATCTAACTATTTGATGATGGTTATTTCTCTCTCTTTTAGACTAAAAACAAAATTAATTGAAAACTAGTTGCTTAACAAAAATAACGATAAATTAGAGTTGAATTTCAGTCGTTAGTTTTTAAGAATTGTTTAATAAGATAAGATTTTCCCATTAAAGATGAGAATTGGGGGTAAACTCAACCCTCTTTAAATTCTAGTTGGTTGTTTTAAGAAATATATAACGTTTCTATGGAAAGAATTTGTGCAATTTTATCATGCGAAAAAAAAGTTTGATAGAAGTTATAATTAAAGTATCTATTTATATAATTAGGATTTTAAGGAAAGACATAAGAACTTCAAACCATGCCTCTATCTTTTAACTCAAAAACGCAATTATTTTTTTCAAAAGGGGAAGAATTTATAGTGCAAATGGATATAGAATATACAGTTCAAAATTTTATTATTCACCTAAATATAAGAAAGCCACCGAATAATTGGACACTTCTAGTGGTCGGAAAGTGGGTGTTTAACGCAGTTCATGAAACAATCTGACCTCTTGAACTTTTTTACTGAACTCTGTTAGCACCCACTTGCCAAGAACGTGAACCTAAGAGTCTGCATATAGCGACGCCACTCTAGAGTATATTATATTGATGGATATAAATAAAAACCTCACCTTAAATCTGAATGCCATAACTTTGAACACGAATTCCAGAGCGAACACCGCCGTGAAGATCAGGTTGAGAATATCCAGCGCATGCGTGTAAGCCTTTGGTTCTCCATGGAACTGCATGGCCAAGCTAACAGTGTTCAGCATGATAAGAATAAAGATGGCGTATTCGAATGGTTGTGAAGTCACGAACCACCAGATCTTGTACTGGAACCAATTCTTGGGGATGTATCTACGAACTGGTTTAGCTCTTAGTGCAAATTCTATGCAGTTTCTCTGGAAAAAAAAAATTGACGAATTAAAATCAGAAGCGTTTATTGTATCAAAAAACATAAATGAATATGCCTATTCCATTAGGATAAAAGTATTGATATATTCTAAATAATAAAGGCTATCTTAAATATTCTTAATTATTTCAATACACAAATGATACATTCTTGTTGTTAATAATTTCAATGATCAACTACCTGATTTTTATCCAGTTCGCAGTTTTTGTACTCTTGTTCACCCTCATTTTGGAAGGTAACGATAACGAAACCGACGAAGATGTTCACCATGAAGAAAGCGATGATAATGATGTAAATGATGTAGTAAATGGCGACCATTTGGCGGTAGTTGTACACGGGACCTTCATCCTCAGTGTTAGAGTCTATGGACACGTACAGCAAACTGGAAACAAAGTTAATGTTAAATGCAACTGATATATTTTTAACAGGGGTAAAATTCGTAGTGCAAATAGACTTAAAAAACAATTCAGTCTTTTCAAAAATACAAAAAAGATCAAAAGAAATAGAGATAGCTACTTTCAAAATAAATTAAACTCCTTCAAGAGGTCTAACCTTTATTTCGGAAGCAAAGGCCTCAAAAAGAAATTAAATACAAGGGACTCTAAGAAGCAGTCAGGAAGGAAACTGACCTGCGACTAGTTGATAAAAATAGCTAAAAATCCTTTTGAAACATGTTCAGACATGTTCAAACCAATTGAAACATGTTCAAACCAATTGAAACATGTTCAAACCAATTGAAACATGTTCAGACATGTTCAAACAAAAGAGATCTCTACGAACACTTTACCAGTTTCTGTTGTCTGGGCAATTATTAAAGTTTAACTCTTACATAAGTAGCTACTTACCCTGGCCAACCCTCGAAAGTACTGACAGTGAAGAGTGTTAACATTGCCTTAGCTACATTATCGAAATGGAACGAGTGTTGATCCCAAGATCTTTCTTCCACCATCGGTCTGGTTATGTCTCCATCTTGGTACACTATGAACTGTCCTCTGTGATCGAAAATAGAGGCATTTATTGGTAAAGATATTATAAAATGTTAATGAAAAGTTGTTCTTGTAATAGGATTATTTTGCAAACGTACTGGCAAGTAAGTTCCACATCCTTCGATGGATCCGAACACATGAAGAATTTGCCCTGAAAATAAATATAATGGAATTAATCTTGAGCTGTACAATAAAATACATTTTAATCAGTTTAACAATTTCATTCAGCTATCTAAATAGAAAAATAAAAATAAAATCATTTAAAGATCATACCAAGATTTTTCTCATTAATAAGAGGATATTTTCAATTTCATTTATTATTTGTCAAAATATATTTTTTATTTGAAATAAAAGCATAAATAATTTATAAATACCTTGAAGAGTTGTACACCTATTACAGCAAACATGAATTCCAGCAGACACGTGACAAGCATGATGTTGCCGATGGTTTTGATGGCTACTATCACACATTGCACGACTCTCTGTATAAACAGGTTGACGTTGTTTTAGGGTAAGTAATGAATTATTGGGCAATTTCACATTCTAATTCATATGAAAAAAATGACACTTCAACTAGTTCTTTTAATTGGTATCCATTGAAACCAATTAAGTAATATTAAATAAAATAGTAATAAGTATCAAAAACCGATACGTGGATAAGATAGATATTTCGAAACAGATACCTAAAAACCACCGATACTCCGATACAGATGCTTTAAAAAAAGGGACTACCGATAAAGATAGTAGCAGTACAGCCTAGGATGGTTCCTACCTTCAATCCTTTGGCCCTGTTGATGGCTCTCAAAGGTCTCAGTACACGCAGGACCCTAAGGATCTTCACCACGGAGATGGCCCCGTCTCTGCAGGATTCACCAGAGCATTAATAAATGGTAGTGGAGGAGAAAAGAACAACAGCTGATATCATTCACACTCAACCACCTTATCCAATTAAGAGCTAAGTTAAAAAAATAAATGTACTAACATAATTTCAAGTCTGAATAGCAATTACTCGATAGATTAAAAAATTCATCCGGATGTCTAAAGGACCCATCCACCCTAAATTAAAAATTTCTCTAGAAATACTTATATTTGTTATATTAAAAAAAAGTGAAGAGAAATAAAATTGATCAAGTATTCGCTTTGTAATTTATCATAAAAGAAATATTCAAACTAAACCTTCACTGGCAACATTTAAAATAGTTTTCAGGTTTTCAGCTAACTTCATTTCTAATGAAACGAGTAATAAAAATTTAGAGTGGAGGGGATCTTCACATAAATCTAAAAGAATAAAAATTAGAATTGATTATTCAGACTGACAGTTAGTAGATAATAAATAACTAATGTAAAAATTATGGTGGTAATAATTAAAGGCATATCAGAATGAATTGCATCATTCATTATTGAAAATGTAGATTTGATATGTAATATCGGCATTCAGATATTATTTGGGATAGACAGAAAGAGACTAAGTTGAAAAAGGTCATTCAAAATTTTGAGGTGTCCGAAAGACAAGATTAAATGGCTTAGTAAAAATTATAAGCAGTAATGATTTCATTCTAGAAAAGTCAAGGTTTTCTTGTAGTTATAGAAAAAGCTTAGAAATTTTGTAGGAGGTAATATTTGTGCATGGAACAAAATGTAAATATGCAATTTCAACTGGACAAAAATAAAGTCTGAAGGTGCTCTTATATTGATATAAATAGCATATAATCAAATAAAATGGTCATATATCACAGATTTAAAATGTTTCTTCCTAATATTAAAATAGGTAGCTCTTATTTTATTTTTTCTAAAACAACTAGGTACTAGGTAACCACATGCTCTATTTCAACTACGGATGCTCAACTCATTCTCAAAACAAACACTTTTATTGAAACTGGAATAACCACTAACTACCACTATCTATACTAAGTAACTAATTGTTCTAAATGGAAACAATATCTCCAGAAAATACTGGATTAGTATAACTACTTCAAAGGCAATCTTTTAAGAAACTAAGAAAATCTAGAAGCAGTTACAAATTTACAATCGAAACTTCAGGGTATAAACATTAGTAGGTACAATGAAATGATACTTCCTCGATTATTCATCAACATCAACTTACCAACATTAAAACCATAATACAAATACATACTGTTAATAAATTAGGTACTACCTACTTAATAAGTTTTACTAGTGAAGGAGAAACTGTAGTTATAGATGTGAAAACGATTTTTTTTTTCAATATGAAACACAATTTTTCCGTTTAAATAAACCTAATTGAGAATTTCTGAAGAACCTTCATGGAACTCAAGCAGAATCCAGAAATCTTCAGTTTAAACGCTCGACGATACTCATGCTATGGGATTTACGTTTATGGGAATTTGACAGGGGGAGGAGGGACGATATAATCAGACATCACCTTTTAAAAGGGACACGACGTACGTTGGAGAAGGAGAACAATTAAAACACAGTGGGAGAAGAGGAACATTGTCTGGAAAGTTATTGATCAATTTATTCAAAGGGACAGACGAAATCATTTTCATATTTGGAACGATTTAGGTAGTCATGAAGCAGAACCAGATAGAACAAGACACAGATTTATACAAAGCGTCAAAAGCTGGAATTTTTTAGTCACAGTTTACGGAGTTTCAGTTTGCTCAAATTCTACAGACTTCAGAGTAATTCCGAGAAGAATGTTCCATTCAAAGTAGTTTTGAATGGACATCTTCGTTATTTTTCAAGCACAAAACCGTTTTTTTTGGCAAGATTAACTGAATCAAGAGGTCAAAAATGCATAGAATAGTTTCAATCACTTAATATTCCTGGTCAAGATTATAATAGTTACTTCAAGACACACAATTCAAGGGATAGATAGTTGTCCAAGATGATTTGAATTACACTGAAAGTCTTTATAGCAATTGAGGAAAATTATTTTTGTAATTGAATTATTTGGATCTGAAACAGAATTAATTCATAGTATTGGGATATCATGAACAATTGAACATGACGCCTTTTTATTTTAAGTTGATGAAGTTCATTTCAAGATTCGAAGAACTGCAAAAACAATTTTCCATCAATTTGCGAAATTTAACTACCTCCGTCAGTTTAGTTTTATTCTTCCAGAAATGTGAGCAATAGTTATAAGTTTGCTAATACAGCGGCAGCTTTTCAGCGAATACAACAATGCATTATGTAGAACTCTTCGAAACATCAACTAGAGTTTATAAAAGACTGAATAGAATGCTGAATAAAAAGTTACGACTCTTGATGATATTTCGAGGATTCACAATAGTTGAACAAGGGAACAGCAATTACTGAGCTTTAATCTTCATATATGTACTCTATGTTTAAGTTTTAGAATTTGTTACTCAATACCTTTGAGCCAGATCGACCCTGCCGACATATAATCACAAGGTTGTAGGGGAGGGGGAAGAACACTTTCAATTACGATATATAATATATTTAAAGAGGTGAGAAAGAACACACTTTTGGTGTATTGAGAGAAAAAGTGACATTTAGGCAGTAAGGTTAGACAGTTTAAAGACGATATCAAAATAGATTTAGTTTTCGCAGACAGTGTTCAATTATTTATTGGAGAGAAGTAGTTTCATTTATTAAAGGTTCACTTTTTATTTAGCAATTTAAGAAGTTTCTAAAGTGAAATTAGTAGACTTTCATCGTATGAAGTCAGATAGGTTACAGATTTATTTTCTCACTTAATAAGTAGGTTTAGATTTCAAGAAATTTTTTGTTAGAAAAACTACTTAATCTTTAATATAGTAGATTATTTATTCATTTTAGCTATTATTTAAATAGATACCACGATTTATTTAGAGTAAATAGATTACATCTTCAGATAATTATTTAGGTAATAAGTTAATATCGAAAAGTAATTAAAAGGTATTAATTCTTCCATTTTAAGATCGAAGATTCTCTAGAATAAGATGAAAAAGTACGTATTTACAGAAATTATGAAAGTTACAATATCCATAAAATCTAAGTACTTTAGAATACATTGAGATTCCGAAATGTATTATCCACAGAAGTTAATATTGAAAATCACCCAAAATTATTATAGACAAATTTTGTTGAATGTTAATGTCTTAGATTTTTCATTGTAAAGGATTATATTCAACATCAACTTACTTGAAGGAGAAGGAAATCAAGGAGACAGCAACTACTAGGAGATCGAGCAGGTTGAAAGCTGATCTACAGAAAGCTCCTTCGTGAAGAACGAATCCGTACGTTATGGTTTTCAGACAGATTTCAACAGTGAACACAGAAGTGAAGAAAATATCAAAGTAATTCAAAATCTGTAAAGAGAATGTATAATTACTGCAGGTAAGACTGATAATTTGATATTCTTCTTCGTTCACGAAGGTTGAGAAAAATTTGTTGTTTGATTCTAATTTTATTTTCATTTATCCTTGGATGTTGAGGAAAAAACATAGAAGGATGGACTTACTTGGTTCCTTCTGGATGTAGAACTCAAAGGATCTTCAGCAGCCAACATACCAGAAGAGATGAGGATACAGACTAGGATGACGTTGCCAAATATGCTGTGGTTGCACACAGTATGGCAGAAAATTCGAAACCTGAAAAAGGGGTTCGACAAATTTGAATCCAATTGAGGAACGTCATGAAACTCATAATGTCATATTTTGAGAGTATTTAACAATACATACCTGCCATTGACTAAATTTTTAAATGTTAGATCATCATGCAAAAAATAATAGGAAACATCATGCTTTTCGTTAAGAATATACCAAAAAATAGAAAATTTGGAAGAAGGATGTAAATATTTTGGCATAAAACAATGAAAGGATAACTTAAATATTGTTAATAATTAAACTGCAACCTAGTATTCAAACACTAATTTAAACTTAATCACCACTGTTAAGATTGTAGAATTGTTAGTTTCAAGTATCCAAGTTTCAAACAATCGATACCTGTTTTCATAGCCAAAAATGAAGAAGGATGAAGATTTAGGAATGGGTTCGATCTTATTCAGGTTATCTTCATCGTCGTCATCATCCTCAATGTTCAAATTAGCATCAACCTCTTCGTCATCGTTCAGATTCTCTAATACTAAAATAAAAATAAATAAAACATATTGAAAGGCAAAGTATAATCAAAGTACATATTAAAAGTCGAAAAAACAAAGAAAAGTGGGGGAAATAATATGCATGCGACTTCGAAAATAATGCATAATAACAACCTGTTGAACTAAACAGAAAATTAATAATATGAAAAGTATTTGGCAGGTGCTATTGCTGAAATAAGAAGTACATTAAGGCGTGCATCTACAGTGGTTATCATGCACTGGTGATTTGTACCCGCTGTCATGTTTGAAAACGAAGAAGCTAGTTGCCAGAGGTAGAGGTTTGATCTTTGGTTTGCTGGTGCCAAATGCCTGCAGTTTCTGCTCTCGAGCTGTGTTCCCTCTGCTACTTTCCGTCTCATTGCCTTCGTGGAGTTAGGTAGGGAGGTAAGGATTATTTTGTTAAAAAAGGATTACAGAGATTGCTTTGTAAGTCAGCGGGCGGAGGGATTGCTTTGTAAGTCAGCGGGCGGAGGGATTGCTTTGTAAGTCAGCGGGCAGACAGATTCCTTTGTAAGTCAGCGGGCAGAGAGATTGCTTTGTAAGTCAGTGGGCAGAGAGATTACTTTGTAAGTCAGCGGGCAGAGAGATTACTTTGTAAGTCAGCGGGCAGAGAGATTGCTTTGTAAGTCACCGGGCAGAGCGATTGCTTTGTAAGTCAGCGGGCAGAGAGATTGCTTTGTAAGTCAGCGGGCAGAGAGATTGCTTTGTAAGTCAGCGGGCAGAGAGATTGCTTTGTAAGTCAGCGGGCAGATAGATTACTTTATAAGTCAGCGGGCAGAGCGATTACTTTGTAAGTCAGCGGGCAGAGAGATTACTTTGTAAGTCGGCGAGCAGAGAGATTGCTTTGTAAGTCAGCGGGCAGAGAGATTACTTTGTAAGTCAGCGGGCAGAGCGATTACTTTGTAAGTCAGCGGGCAGAGAGATTACTTTGTAAGTCAGCGGGCAGAGCGATTACTTTGTAAGTCAGCGGGCAGAGAGATTACTTTGTAAGTCAGCGGGCAGAGCGATTACTTTGTAAGTCACCGGGCAGAGCGATTACTTTGTAAGTCAGCGGGCAGAGCGATTACTTTGCAAGTCAGCGGGCAGAGAGACTACTTTGTAAGTCAGCGGGCAGAGCGATTACTTTGTAAGTCAGCGGGCAGAGAGATTACTTTGTAAGTCAGCGGGCAGAGCGATTACTTTGTAAGTCAGCGGGCAGAGCGATTACTGCAGCGGGCAGCGATACCGAGATTCAGTAATATAATAATTAAAAATAATCTTTATAACAATAATGTCATCAGCAATTAATTTCCAAAATAACATAAGAATGGTCATCGATTAGTAATGATAAAGGTTGTGACAATATGCTTTTAAAATTATATATCCCGGAAATATTATAGCCTAAGAGAATTAAAGAGTATTGAATCGTTCTACACCAGCGGTATATAGTATTCGACACGGGTCTAGGACAAAATCCCCCTCCGGACAAAATCACCCTCCGGACAAATACCCCCTCCGGACAAATACCCCCTCCAGACAAATACCCCCTCCAGACAAATACCCCCTCCAGACAAATACCCCCTCCAGACAAATACCCCCTCCAGACAAATACCCCCTCCAGACAAATACCCCCTCCAGACAAATACCCCCTCCAGACAAATACCCCCTCCAGACAAATACCCCCTCCAGACAAATACCCCCTCCGGACAAAATCCTCCTCTGGACAAATACCCCCTCCGGACAATCACCCCCTTCGGACAAATACCCCCTCCGGACAAAATCCCCCTTGGATCTTTATATCAATTAAAGATAATCTCATAATTTTAAAGTTAGGAATTGTCATATAAACCGTTTAATGATTTAATTTTAAAATTTACTAATAAAGAATCACAGTTTATTTTGATAATTCTTATTTAAATCTGTGTCATTATTTTTCAGGGTAACTAATACTAACTATGATATAGTAATATAATTATTTCATGCCCATGTCCAACATAATGAAATAAAAATGCAATTTGGCAATGTATCATATAATTTGCCTTGTATTATTACTATATAACAATAATTAAAGTGCCTTTAGTACAGTTAGGTATTTACAACAACTTTTCTCTAAATAATTATATCGTTAATACCTTCTAAACTAGTAGGGACAGTGCTGCAATCATATTCAAATAATATAGTTGAGTATCTGGAGTTCATTATCTTCAGTTTACTATCTGGAGTTAAATATCAAAACATTAAAGAATTCAAGATAAAATATTTGATACAGTCAAACGTAAAATACAGGAAAGGCTTTTTAATTAAGTTGCTTGCAATGTTTTGCAAAAATTCTTCATGGGAATATTTTTCATATTGGGCCGTAATCTTCTTTATTCATTTTTTTCTGTGTGGTTGAGGCTCATGACCAGAACAATGTTGAGTCACCCGGCAGTCCTGATATTTAATTTCTGTTTTAATTAAGTCAAAGAATTTCCAAATATGTAGATGTGAACAACCACACAATGATAAAAACAGTCCATGCCAAGTTTCGACGATGTTATTAGTTCGAGGTTGATGGTCATTAGTTCTACAGTGGGTGTTCCACAAAATACTTGAAATGTTGGAGGCCGACTTGTTTTACGATATTGCCTCCCAATATAAACATCCTCAAAATATTTCAATACCTGAACTCCTCCTTCTGGCATTAGATCAGATAACGTGTAAAACACAGTTTCAATATCGTCAGTAGGAACAAAAGATAATGCTGCTTTCATGCGCATCTTAACTGTAAAGTCAGCATCTTCTTGATACTTTGTTTGTAAACAACATGCCTTCTAAACTTATTAAAATCTGTCTGTCTGCATCTAGAGGGGGATTTTGCCCGGAGGGGGATTTTGTCCGGAGGGCGCTTTTGTCCGAATGGCGCTTTTGTCCGAAGGGGGATTTTGTCCTGTTCCCATCCGACATCATTTCATTTCGCTATGATATTCTTAATATCCATGATTTTAAATGCATATTGTAACAATCCCAGCGATCATACGGTTAATGTATCTAGTACATTATCAAGTATTAATTCGATATTACTTATTTCTATTTGTATTTTGTCTAGTGCAATAATTTTCTTTATTCTCTTTAGATATTTTTGAAACTCTAAGCTTAATAGGTCTTAGATCCATCCTTTACTAAAGTTATGTACAGTGAAAGAGTTGTCCCGACTCTTTTTGTTTCATTCAAGAGATTTTTATTTTAATAAATATATGTCTAGATCTTAGCCCTTTACGATCTTACAAATTAGTCACGTAAAAATAAAGGACTATACTGTTATAAATTGAATGTGTGGAGCCTAGTGACGATATGTTAAAAAAAATTCTGGAGATTTCAAAATTAATTGAAATTTGTACATATATTAACTATTTCTTGGCTACTAACTAGACACATTCGAAGTTTATAAAATTTTAACTTTTGAAAATTAATTCCGGTCGTGAAAGGTTAGAATTGTAACTCCTTTACCTTCTTCTCCGTCGTCTTCTTTTCTCTTTGGTGTGGGTTCTTCAATAGTGACTTTAGTTGCGCCTGAAGCATCTTTGGAGTCAGCTCTGAGGAATAAAATTTAACTATTATCAGACGAGAACTAACTACCCTGAGTTAGGTAATGATTAGAGTAAGATATTGCGCGACTCTGATACCATACTTCTTAAGGGCCGTACACACTTAGAGGTTTTTAAGTCTTTCCACCAGACTTTTTGTTAAGCTCCTCCTAGTTTTTCCACGAGAATATAAGAAAAAACGATATAATTGTTATTTATTTCAGTTGGTATCCATGATACCTGCAGGTATCATGAATACCAACTGAAATGAATAATAACTATATATCGTTTTTTCTTATATTCTCGTGGAAAAAGTAGGAGGAGCTTAGCAAAAAGTCTGGTGGAAAGACTTCTAAAATACAAACCAACATGTGGTTGACTGTAGCAAATTTACAGCATTACAGTGGGTACAGTAACTGTAAATATGATAGTTGTTCTCACTTGGAAGGAGTGACGTGGTTCATTTTATCGTCAGCTGACGAAGAGGCTGCCCCTGCAGTGGCCCCTTCTTCAGTAGTTTCCCCTTCAGGAACCTCTATAGGGTTACCATCTGCATCTAGCACTGGCTCTGGGGCATTCTGGAGAAGAAGTGGAGGTTAGAAACAATAAAATTTTATCACGTACACAGTTGCTCAACCTTAACTTTGCTGATGTGCCACATCTATAGATTGCTGTCCCAAAATAAGGCCACCCTCCATGTACGGGTTATCGTAATGCGGAATGTAGCAATTCAGTATAGCTATATATACTTTCCATTTCATTATGTATATATTGCAATTGCAACACTATAGATTCTGCAATTCATTGATTTGACCAGCCTAACCTAAAATGTATCTAAATTTCCTTACAATTAAGTTAGTATGCATTGAAATTGAATGAATATATTTTTATATAGGTTACACCTTCATATTATGGTTAAACACGGCTTAGAACACTATAATAAGTTGAAGGGACATTATTATAACTATTTGTATGTTATTATTTTAAATAAGGAAAGTTCTTAATTATCGGACGTTTCCACATTTGCGCTCATATAAGCAAAAAAAATCATAATTAATTTAATCGGTATCCATGATACATACATGCATCATGAATACCAAATAGAAAAGTTAAACAATGATATTAAATACGTTTTCTTATATGATCGAAGATGTGGAACCTTCCAATAATTCGTAACTCGCCCTATACATCATATATTTACAGATTGTATCACATTTTTATGCATGCGCACACTGATGATGGATTTTAACTAATCCAAAACGTTTGACGTAATAGAATTTTTTTTAATATATTTTTTTTAATTTTTCCAATAGTTCTCATTATTATTATTTGCATCACTCCTAACATACCTCCTCTCCACCTTCCCCTTCTCCATCTCCCAAAGCATCGGCATCAGCCAAGTTGTCGACGGCGATAGCCAAGAAGACGTTGAGGAGGATGTAGTTACCGCAGATGAAGAGAATGATGAAGTAGAAACACGCCACAATGCCCACTGTCGCTACTCCTCCGTAAGCCCTGATACCATCGTACATAACTACGTTCCAGTCCTCACCAGTAAGAATCTGATTAGGTTGAGACAGTTAAAGATGCATGTAATGACTATATGAATAAAATTCTTCTAATATAGGAGAATCACTATTCGGACAGTTACAGGATTCGGACATAGGGTTCAAGAAACCAATCTGACATTTGAAAAAATTTCGATTGAGCTATCATGACCCATTTTCCAAGTACTGCGACGTTCCCAGAATAGAACTTTTCTGGAAGTTCACGTACCTGGAAGACAGTAAGCATAGCTTGAGTGAATGTGTCGAAGTTGTGTCTCGGTTTATCGTTGGTCGGATCGTAGTTGAATCTTCCACCGAACACCTGCATTCCGAGCAGAGCGAAGATGATGATGAAGAGGAACAACAGCAGCAGGAGAGACGCGATGGACTGAATGGAATTGAGCAAAGAGGCAACCAAGTTGGAGAGAGATCGCCAGTATCTGCAATGAGTGGAGTTCGTTAGTATCCATAACGGCTTTTAATTTTAAATTTACTAGGGTTTTAACGTCTGCTTCGGAACCAAAGGCCATAACGCTGACATCAAAAGAAAATTAAAAACAAGGGACTCGAAGAAACCGTCAGAAAGGTAAGTGGTTCTATGAACTAACTCATCTACCACCGTCGGCGACAATGCTCATAGATGCAGAAAAGCTACTCTGTGAATTATGTTAATTTTTCACTGAACGGATTTAAATTTATTGTCATCCGTTTTAATTCATCCTCATCTAGTGAATTGAATTTAGGTATAAATAAGGTTAGTAAACAATAACATGACGATATAAATTTCTAAACAAGATGTACATAACCGAAAATTTGAAGATATTGAAATTGAAGAGCGATTTATAGTGACAGAAATTCAATATTTAAACAAAGCTTTAAAACCAAATTCCCTAAGGCCCCTTTCACACGGCCGGTTTTTTTCACTCCGCAGCCAAGAAAATGATGTATGAAAAAACACAATGACTGAAAAATCGTTTAATTAGGCCCATTATATAATAGCAGATAAAACTCCGCGTTTTTAACGCCACCAGACGCGCTACCACCGCCTACGCCTTGCAAAGCGGAAGAAACACTAGTATAGACTGCAAATTTAATTTTCATCCATTCATTTAACCATGATAAATTGAAGAGGAGTAAACTGGACGGTGAAAACGCGGCGTTTTATCTGCTAGTATATAGGGCGGGCCTAAGCAACTCACTTGGTGACTTTGAATACCCTGAGCAGCCTGACACATCTCAACACAGAGACACCCAAAGGAGGCATGATGTGAGTCGCTGTGAGGACAACTTCTGTGATTGAGCTGATGACCACAAAGCAGTCGAACCGATTGAACAGCGACACGAAGTAACCCTGTGAAGTTATTAAACATTAGACTGTTAGAAGCAATACGGTAGACTTTAAACTTTTAGATGTAGGGTACGAATTATCGGTTAGTTCCAAAATATGGAACCGACCAATAATTCGTAACTTACCCTAGAAATATTAGGAAATACGATAAATTCGAAATATTACACTTGCCTGAAGACCTAAACTGTACATCTTGAGAAACATCTCACAGGTGAAAAGAACAACGAAGAAGATATTCACATAATCTGTAAGAAAATGAACACATTTGGTTATTGATCACAATTTTAAAATGAACTTCTACGGTGAAGATGAATTAAAAATTATTAAAAAATTTACTTTAAAAATTCTAAGCCCGTCTACCTTGGAAATCGCTGAGCCACTGCGGCTGCTTGTAATGTTCACTAGCCAGCACAGCAGTGTTGAGGAACACAAGCACGATGATGAGCCAGTAGAATGCTTGGCTCTTTACTGCCTTGCGACAAGCTCTGCGACATCTCCTGTTGACTCTGCAACAAACAAGCGAAGATGTAGCACAGGTAAAAACAAAGTGCGTTGTGAAAATATTTTTAAACTCAGGTATATTCATGTAACAAAACCAAAAGCCAACATAATAGATGAGAATGCAAGCCTTTCTTTTTGAAAAGTAAATAACACTGGATTAATAAACATTTTATGAGAAAACCTATTCATATTGTGAAGAGTCGCCTTTAAAAGGTTACATATACCAAAATTTAAAGATTCAAGAACCTACATCACGGAATATTATGAGCTTGACGTCATGCTCAATTTTTGAGGTGTTCAATTTTTTAAATAAACCAGTGACTGGATAAGTTAAAAATTATACCCAGTTAAAAAAATTAACATGAAGTCTCGATCAATAATTTCCGTAAAGTAGGTTAACTCGCTCAATTTCTGTACATAACTAATTTTAGTTTGGCGACGTATCATCAACTCTTATATTTCCAAAACCTAACACTCGTCTATTTTAAAACCATTCCTTTACTTACAAACCAATATTAAATTCAAATCAGTTTAGAGTAAGTTCCAAGTTATCGAAAGTTCCACATTTTCGATCATATAACAGTAAAGTTCTAATTCAACACATTTGTAAGTTATTTTACTGGCATCCAATTAAATAATCAGTTACAATGTCAAATTAAATACCTTCTTCTCATATGGTCGAAAAAGTGGAACCGTTCGTTAACTCGGAGCTTACCCTATCTCAATTCCAAAAGCTGTGGTATGATACTATGTACAATGGAAATAAAATCCGAATTGGGCATATCTGTGTATGGGTAAAGAGATATCATGAATATAGAACTAAAATTAAAGGGTGGGTAGGTAAGGGTGTTTGAAATTTAGGGCTACCTACCCACAAAAATAGTATAATAGGTGGATTCCGTGGTAGAAAAATAAGTTGTGCAAGAGAGAGTATCTGATTGTTGTTAATGGTATCAAGAATTGACACACATGCTCATAATGTCGTTGAAACACTTATTCTTGCAGTGAAAATGTATGTGAATGATGGTGGCTGGTGGAGAAAGTTTAAAATAAGACCAAGAAAACTCTATCGAATATCTTAAAGTGCTCACAATTTTTACTGGTCTCATTTTGAACTCTTAAATGAAAATTATCTTTTCAAACAGAAGAATTCAATGAACTGATAGAATTAGGAGACTTTCTATTCGATTAATTAACTAGTAATTACAGGTCTTTTGACAGATATTGTTTTTGAATTAAAAATACAAATCTAGGTACTCAGAATGGCTTCTATCAGCATCACTTATCCAATCAGAAACGTGTACCTAATATCAATCTGCTGCAATCAGCCAATTATAGAAGTGTATCTAATATCAATCTGCTGCAATCAGCCAATCAGAAAGGTGTACCTAATATCAATCTACTGCAATCAGCCAATGATAGAAATGTACCTAATATCAATCTCCTGCAATCAACCAATCAGAAACGCGTACCTAAAATCAATCTACTGCAATCAGCCAATAATAGAATAGTACCTAATATCAATCTTCTGCAATCAGCCAATGAGAGACTTGTACCTAATATCAATCTGCTGCAATCAGCCAATGAGAGACTTGTACCTTTTATCAATCTGCTGCAATCAGCCAATGAGAGATTTGTACCTAATATCAATCTGCTGCAATCAGCCAATTATAGAGGAGTACCTAATATCAATCTGCTGCAATCAGCCAATTATAGAGGAGTACCTAATATCAATCTGCTGCAATCAGACAATGGGAGACTTGTACAATGAACGATCAATCTCTGCCTTGAACTTGTTAGATTCTTCCAAACTATTTGTAGTTATCAACATTTTATACATGTTTATTCATATATTTGTACACTAGTGTAATATATTCGCTAGTGTACTCGTACACTAGCGTATTCGTACACTAGCGTATTCGTACACTTGTGTATTCTTACACTTGTGTATTCTTACACTTGTGTATTCTTACACTTGTGTATTCTTACACTTGTGTATTCTTACACTTGTGTATTCTTACACTTGTGTATTCTTACACTTGTGTATTCTTACACTTGTGTATTCTTACACTTGTGTATTCTTACACTTGTGTATTCTTACACTAGTGTATTTGACCCTATCTTTAAAATGAATTATCAGATAATAATGAAGATGGAGTGCTAGGCTGAGATGAGTGTGGTGAGTTTTAGAGCTGCAGAAGAGTGTGTCGTAAGGTTGGAGGAAGGGCCAAACTTAGATGCTGTCAAACAAGCTTATGCAAAAGTAGCTATCTCGGGTGGTTAGTCAAAGAAGTGGCTGTACCCTTTAAGGGTTAAAAAAGACACACTGTTACCAAAGGCCAGAGAGTACAAACCCAAGGGCATCCTTCCACGCTCTTAGAAGAAAAATCGATAGTTATTTTACCATGAGTAGGAAACTGAACTAGCTAATTTCTAGCATCAGTTTTCGCAAGTTGGTTGTCCAAGTGATTCATTGAAGTGACTTTAAAGAAATCCTTTACATTAAAGAAACCAAATGAATTGATCAGTTCAATATTGGCACATTGCACAACCAATTCATTTCTCCCTAATGAACAGAATTATTAAATAGCTAATACTTCAAGGGAAATACAAACGATTAAATCTAGAGTAGGTGGTTCTAAAAGGAAATAATTGTAACAATTTTGATACGTATCAGTTTGGGTAAATCAAGGGCAAAACCAATTGTTCTAGAACCGTATGAAATTCTAAACTTTTCGGTATCAACATATTCTAATCGCAGATTCTTAGAATTTAGTTTTTATTTTATTTTTACGATTCTGCTCTCACCTGTCGAATCCTTTCTTCCTTTTGTCCCAAGCGGTGGGTTGATTGTTCTCTTCACCGTCTTCCCCCCGGTCTATGGACTCCACTTCCACCTGTTTAGCTGTAGTGGAAGGTATCAAATGAATACAAGAAGAAACAGAATGACACTACTATATTTCTCGTTTTTATTTGGATTTAGAAACCCTAAAGGGCCGTACACACGTAGGGTTTTTTAAGACTTTCCACCAGTTGGTATCCATGATACCTGCAGGTATCATGGATACCAACTGAAATAAATAATAATTATATCGTTTTTTTTTAATATTCTCGAGGGAAAAGTAGGAGGAGCTTAGCAAAAAGTCTGGTGGAAAGACTTATAAAACCCTACGTGTGTACGGCCCTTTAGACTTCTAAATCCAAATTACTGTTCACGTGAATTTGAGAAGGAAGCCAAAATGTTTAAACATCGATTGCTTACGATAAAAGCATTTAAATTCAATTAATTACTTTCGGTGATTATTACAACATTTAACTGCAATATTTTCTGAAGAATAAGTGCAAGGTGATCACGAACAATAATATGAAAAACACACGTGGAATAAATATTAAAATTTGAACAACAGGTAGGTTCAAACGTATTATTTCATTTTGTTATCACATTAAAATGGTATTTCAAATATTGACAATAATAGTAAAAACATTTAAGTTTAATAGTTAGTGTTAGAAAATCAATGTTAGAAAAAGTAGAAATTTGTTATTATTTAATTTAGCAAATAGAGTTGAATAGCAAAAAGCTTTTTAAAAAAAATATTGAATGATTGTGATAGTTAAAAGCCATGAAAACTTTAACTAATTATAGATATTTTTGAAAACTTTGATTTTTTTTTTAATTTTATCTTTCATCATCTTTTTTTTTTTTTGCAACAGTGGAAGTCAAAGTAAGAATATTATTGCAAGTTAAAAAATGTTAAAATATAGAAAATGATGAATAGATTCTGAAACTTTTATACCGACTACTTTTAATAAGTAATTATGAATATTATCATGAATATTGAAATTATGACTTCCACAAGAAGCAAAATAAAATAGAAATGATTTTTAGTGACTGGACCTGGAAGACAGATTCAGTTTTGTTAGTAAGCATGTAAACCGAAAGCCATTGGTTAGAACTAACTATAGTCAACCACCATGCACATATCTACATCGTATGTACAGAAATGTTCGAAGTGACAGAAGTAGAGCTACGAAACATGCATTCAAATTACAACAGTGCAAAAGCTCTAATATAATCTGGAGTAAATTCATTTGGGAGCTCTAAAATGATTTCAAAAAATTAAAACGTTTCAGAAAGTATATTTGATTTAAATATCCCAAAAAAAGTTATTTTCTGTATTCCTAATTCATCTTTAGTTGCTATATGAATATTTTTAATGCAATAGACATAATGATTGAGCTTGTGATCATTGACTTAAAGAGTGAATAAATTGATTAAATTACTGAAAAGATATTAGGTAAGTTACGAATTATCGGTCGGTTTCTTATCCTAGGTCATAAAAGAAAAAACTATATAATAATTTTTATTTTTATTGGGAAACCAATTACAATTATTATATTGTTTTTTCTTATATGACCGAAGATGTGAAACTGACCGATAATTCGTAACTTACCCTAGATTGATATTCACGGATAGGGACAAACCAAAATGAGAAATCAAATTTTTGGGGATGAAAACCGTAGAAAATAAATATACTGACCAGATGTTGTGATTTTATGTCCCCCCCCCTCCCCCTTTGTACAAACATAAAAAAACAATGGGTGAGTGATGCGTTAGACTGTGACGTCACAAATTCAGTCTGTTTAGTCCCATCCGACTTGAGACCAATGGGCGGGGCACTTGTGCCTGCCGAAGCTTCACGATCGTGAATGAGATGAAAATGAATGATCGGGACATGTGAATGGTGAAAGGCAAAAATTCTTTTTCAAACACTTAGCAAAATTGGCTGCGATTGACTTAGATTGAGAAAATAAAAGATGACGTCATGACAGTTAATATGCATTTTTATTATAAGGAATATCCATTATTAGAAAATTTAAACCAGAAAACTTTGAAATTGAAGATTTGAAAACATTTTAGAAGAAAACAACGTTCAACTTGTCGATAAGATTTTTAGTTTAAAAAGCTTTAGTGAATTTTGGACTGCATGGATATTATTTAGGATCGATTTTAAAGTTTATAAAAAGTTTTCAAAAGAGCCAAAATTGCAGAGGAGACTGAGAGTGACGCAGAGGGCGGATATTTTAGCGGACAACATAGAACATTTTGATTGACTCCATTGATGACAAGTGGACCGGGTGGTGTTGACACACACACATTTGGGTAGCCAATACCAACATACAATAAGCCCCTCTCCTGTACAATAAAATACATACAGTTACGCATACTCAGTAGTGGAAGGAAGAGCAGGAGAGAAGTTGGTGAGGCTATGGAGGTGGCACCCCGACGATCCCCTCCTCCGGGTATAATGAACCGCTGTCCATTGTCTGTACAGTGGGGGTAAAGGTGTCAGAGAGGCTCTACCATCTACACCGTGTGGGCACCAACGCTAAACTAAACCCTTCAAAACAACTGCTCAATTTAGTCAATCAATACAGTTAATTTTAATGTAAATTCAACAGTTGATCAGAAGTAAAACTAACTAACTTTTCACCCGAGAAAAAATGAATAAAATTTTGTTTTTTGTCTACAATTTTTAAATTTTTCTCAGTTGAAAAGTTTTGTGGCTGCAGCAAATGAAATCATCTAACGGTTCTAGAAAAATGCTATGCTAACAATAGGAAGGCGGAGTTAAATAACTGTTGTATAGTGCATGGTTTGCAGACCAGAGACTCTATGGTGGACACAAGCAAATGCGATTAACTAACAAATCGATAAATAGTTTGGATTCGAAGAATTGATATTCGAATAGGTTGATACTCGATTTTCACCTGATACAAAAAATTATTGAAGATCATTATTAGTATATATACAATATTGAAGGTGGTCGACTGAAAAGAAACGACTATTTGATTCAGTAAATAACAGCTGATGTATTCAATTAGCTTAGTGTTCTTTACCATACAGTCTCTGGTTTTTAATCTATCAAATGCTTAGGGCAATCAACTCGACACAACATCTTACTTCCACTTTAAGACCGTATGATATGGTCGGTTGTATATTTGAAACAAAACCTGAAATATGTTATTAAATTATTAATTTGTTAAATAAACAAATCTTGTTTTAATGGATTTTTTTCAAGAAAATAACTTAATATGACAGTTTGGAAATCTCACATGTTCAATGTCGCAAGTTGAATGCCCTGAAAATGCTTTAACTAGATCTAGAAAATAACTGTCAATATCATATCAAATGATGAAACTAATGTTATGAAACATAACTACTGAAACAGAAACATGGAAATGAACTATAAATATATATTATCAAAGAGTAATATAAAGAGGGTTAGTGTGGGTGAATGTGGACACATATAATATCACTGTGGATAAATAATTAAATATCAAATAGGGGGAACTGTGGAGAAAACGTGCATTTGTACAGAGATTGGGTAGAGCAACTACTGTAAAACTCCTGAGTTATGAAGTACTTGAGTTATGAAGGACCTGAGTTAGGAAATGCACTTGAGCTATGAAGCAGTTTTCTATGTTTAAATTATAGAAAATGATATAAGTCAAGAAATGCGTTATAGTTATCCCTCAATGACCATAGTTTTCTATGAATTTAATCATAGAAAACTATCTAATGAAGTGGCTCTGAGTTATGAAGGAACCAATACTTCATAACTCAGGAGTTTCACTGTAACAGAAAATTCAATGGAAAGCAAAAAGATGTCCTAACGTTTAAGAAATTTTCAACTCTCTTCTTCTATCTTTCGTATATTGAAATTTATTCACAGTTTATGGTTCTAAATCGACTCTAAATGTTTAATATCTGTCCCATTCGTTCTTTCTAATCTGTAATTTTTCTATCAAATTTAGAACTCGGATCTATAACTAGCGCTTAATGATTTATTTTCGAGTTACTGCAAATCGAAATAGTTAGTGATAGAGCTTTATAGTCCTATTTTAAAAACTATGGGTTAATTTTAGTTAAACTGACTTCAAATTCATTATTTAAGAAACGCAGAGTTTGAAGAAGAAATCTATTAATAATTCTATATATTAGTTGTTTTCCTAATTCTATTTCAACTAAGCATGCTCCGTACTAATTTTTAATGGTTTGTAAATATAATGTTCACTGTACAATAAATTACTAAGGAAAGCATTAAAATTTATTCTATTTAATCGAGAAAATACTCTTTTAGTTTATCATTAATTTTATCGCGTAGTTTCAAAATCAGAAAAAAAAATTGAAGAAAAATCAGACGCGGTATTTTTTTAAGTTCACGCCATTCTTCCAATTCCCTACCGTCAGGAGGCTCCCTCCTGTCCTCTCCCTCCGGGTCTATATCCTCCGCGTGAGTGATCCACTCGAGGTAACCCCGGAGATCCTCCTCTATCTGTTGCTTTTCCCGTAATTTCCGAAAATCGCCCCTCGCTTTAGCCTTCTCTCTTTCCTTCGAAAACTCTCTAGAATTTTAAAAAGCGAGAGACGGGCGTAGCAGTTTCGAGTTGAAGAAGAAAAAGAACAGAAGAGGGAAAGTGTTAGTGAAAGAACGAGAAAAGAAAATCGCTGATGAAGTTAGTAAGGTGATAGAAAATCTTCTACATTCTAAAGTTGCAAAAGAAACAGGAGTAAAAAGATTGTTAAACAAAAGCTGAGAGAGCTCGTGACCGAAGAACAAGGAAAAACTTCTGACTAGAAATACTAAGTGATGTAAATGACAAGGTAACAGAGTTTATAAAATATAAAATGGTTAAGTTTAGCGTCAACTACATCTACAAGATGCACTAACATCACTATTACCAGACGCGTGAAATGCATAGTAAAACTAAATACACTAAAAAACGTTGCATCAAAAAAGTAATAATCAACAGATCAACCAGAAGAACAAGAAGAGGTGCGGACCATCCACAAACTGGATACTCTACCAAGATGGATGATCCAGAGCCACAACTAAATACACATTCCAGAAGTGAGTTTCTAACATTGTACGTATGTTAGTCCCCTAAGGTTGAGGAGAAAAAGCAAATACCAAACAAAATACAAACAACGAATGTTAGAGACTGTCACTGCGAACACCAAGGTTAGTAAAGGGGGCCCTACCATCCGTTTCTTTCTTCTCATCGCCATCTACGTCTAGATCTTCGGCAGCGGTGATCCATTCTAGGTAACCTCGGAGGTCCTCTTCGATTTGTTGCTTCTTGCGCAGTTTCATGAAGTCTCCCCTCGCTTGAGCCTTTTCTCTCTCTTTGGAAAACTCTCTGGGATGTTTCACAGCAAAGTCAGTTATCGAGAAAACCATTTAAACCCCATTTACACAATTCAAAACCACTTTCGGGGAAATGTCGATGATATTAGAAACCATCCAAATGTTCTTGCTTTCATATTTGAATGAATTTCATCAGCATGGATGCAATTTACAAAGTATTTGAGGGACCACACTAATTAAATGATTCAATAGTTGAACATACAACAAAGGAAATAAACAAAACCGAAACAGAGATCAGAAGAAAGGCACAGCTCGGAGAAGAGAATATCCCAAATGTTAATAACTATTGATATCATTAAATTATACAGTAAAACTCCTCTATAGTGAATATAGGGTCCTGAGTAAGAGAGCAACCTTGTATAGTGAACAAATTTTCTTTTGTCTGTCATGAATAGCATCAGTTTTTAGGAAACTATTAGTCATTTTATGGCAAATTAAAGAAAATTTGTTCACTGTAGGTAATTCTCTTACTCAGGACTCTACATTCACTATAGAGTATTCCACTATAGAGCAGTTCAACTGTATCAAGAATATTCGTCAACTAACAAATTTAAATAAATATAATCATTATAATATAAAACTCTAAAACAACGTACCCGCTCAAGACACCAAGAATTAGGTTCATTACGAAAAAGGCACCGAGGATAATCATGGAGCAGAAATAAATCCACTGCCAACTGTTCCCTCTTGCATCAGCGATCTGAAAAAGAAAATAAGGCTACAAAACACCGCAACAGTATTCATAAATAAAAAAATTATAGATATAACTTTTTTAAATACAGATTTTTTTCGTATTTCACTTAGAAACACAGATCGTCATCTAATGAATAAAAAGTAATTGATAACTAGGGTTGTGACAACATTCTTTTAAAATCATAGATCCAAAAAATATTATAGACAGAGAGAATTAAACCATTACATATCTATTAGTCTATAATATTCTAAATATACATGATTTTAAAAGCATATTATCTCAACTCTATTGATAAATAACCATAAAGTTTCCTTACTCTTCTGCAATTAATGACAAAATTAAACAAAAAATTGACCACTCACATAATACATCATATCTGTCCATCCCTCCATAGTGATACACTGAAACACCGTCAACATCGCCAGGCCGAAGTTATCAAAGTTGGTGATGCCGAAGTTGGGTCCCTCCCATTGGTCCAAACAGAGGTAGAAGGGGCCGAATTCCGTACTGTTGTGGTCAGGAAGAGTGGAGCATTTGAAACCGCTACCATCTTCTTTGCTGCACGGATGAGGGTCCTCCATCATTTCACCTGCGCAAAACACAAAGTTAGCTTGGGTTTTTTACTAATTAAATAAATGGAAATAAGCTTTAAGGTGAATATTGTGTTTTTCAAGAAATAAAATAAGATTGTTGCTAGCAATTAGTGTTCAAATTTGAGTGTTTCACATAAAATATATAATTTTTTTCTTCTTGACTAACAGAAATTTAGTAATCAAGAAATAACAAACTGTAGCTACTATAATTTCTGTGAAATCTGTGATTTCTTTTTAATAAATATTACTTTTATCAATAGTCTTAGTTTAAAGTGGAAGTTACACCAATCTCATGAGTCCAGACTCACTACCCCACACTCACTACCACAGACTCACCAGTCTCAAGCCCCCAGACTCACCAGTCTCAAGCCCCCAGACTCACCAGTCTCATTACCCCCAGACTCACCAGTCTCATTACCCCCAGACTCACCAGTCTCATTACACCCAGACTCACCAGTCTCATTACACCCAGACTCACCAGTCTCATTACCCCCAGACTCACCAGTCTCATTACCCCCAGACTCACCAGTCTCATTACCCCAGACTCACCAGTCTCATTACCCCAGACTCACCAGTCTCATTACCCCAGACTCACCTGTCTCATTACCCCAGACTCACCATTCTCATTACCCCCAGACTCACCAGTCTCATTACCCCCAGACTCACCAGTCTCATTACCCCCAGACTCACCAGTCTCATTACCCCAGACTCACCAGTCTCATTACCCCAGACTCACCATTCTCATTACCCCCAGACTCACCATTCTCATTACCCCCAGACTCACCAGTCTCATTACCCCCAGACTCACCAGTCTCATTACCCCCAGACTCACCAGTCTCATTACCCCCAAACTCACTAGTCCCATGCCCCCAGACTCACCATTCTCATTACCCCCAGACTCACCAGTCTCATTACCCCCAGACTCACCAGTCTCATTACCCCCAGACTCACCAGTCTCATTACCCCCAGACTCACCAGTCTCATTACCCCCAGACTCACTAGTCCCATGCCCCCAGACTCACCAGTCTCATTACCCCAAACTCACCAGTCTCATTACCCCAGACTCACCAGTCTCATTACCCCAGACTCACCAGTCCCATTACCCCAGACTTACCTCAGACTCACCAGTCTCACTACCTCAGACTCACCAGTCTCACTACCTCAGACTCACCAGTCTCACTACCTCAGACTCACCAGTCTCACTACCTCAGACTCACCAGTCTCATTACCCCAGACTCACCAGTCTCATTACCCCAGACTCACTAGTCCCATGCCCCCAGACTCACCAGTCTCATTACCCCAGACTCACCAGTCTCATTACCCACAGACTCACCAGTCTCATTACCTCAGACTCACCAGTCTCATTACCTCAGACTCACCAGTCTCATTACCCCAGACTCACCAGTCTCATTAACTCAGACTCACCAGTCTCATTAACTCAGACTCACCAGTCTCGTTAACTCAGACTCACCAGTCCCATTACCCACAGACTCACCAGTCTCATTACCTCAGACTCACCAGTCTCATTACCTCAGACTCACCAGTCTCATTACCCCAGACTCACCAGTCTCATTACCCCAGACTCACTAGTCCCATGCCCCCAGACTCACCAGTCTCATTACCCCAGACTCACCAGTCTCATTACCCACAGACTCACCAGTCTCATTACCTCAGACTCACCAGTCTCATTACCTCAGACTCACCAGTCTCATTACCCCAGACTCACCAGTCTCATTAACTCAGACTCACCAGTCTCATTAACTCAGACTCACCAGTCTCGTTAACTCAGACTCACCAGTCCCATTACCCACAGACTCACCAGTCTCATTACCTCAGACTCACCAGTCTCATTACCTCAGACTCACCAGTCTCATTAACTCAGACTCACCAGTCTCATTAACTCAGACTCACCAGTCTCATTAACTCAGACTCACCAGTCTCGTTAACTCAGACTCACCAGTCTCATTACCCCAGATTCACCAGTCCCATTACCCCAGACTCACCAGTCCCATTACCCCAGACTCACCAGTCCCATTACCCCAGACTCACCAGTCCCATTACCCCAGACTCACTAGTCCCATGCCCCCAGACTCACCAGTCTCATTACCCCCAGACTCACCAGTCTCATTACCCCCAGACTCACCAGTCTCATTACCCCAGACTCACCAGTCCCATTACCCCAGACTCACCAGTCTCACTACCTCAGACTCACCAGTCTCACTACCTCAGACTCACCAGTCTCACTACCTCAGACTCACCAGTCTCACTACCTCAGACTCACCAGTCTCACTACCTCAGACTCACCAGTCTCACTACCTCAGACTCACCAGTCTCACTACCTCAGACTCACCAGTCTCATTACCCCAGACTCACCAGTCTCATTACCCCAGACTCACCAGTCTCATTACCCCAGACTCACTAGTCCCATGCCCCCAGACTCACCAGTCTCATTACCCCAGACTCACCAGTCTCATTACCTCAGACTCACCAGTCTCATTACCTCAGACTCACCAGTCTCATTACCTCAGACTCACCAGTCTCATTACCCCAGACTCACCAGTCTCATTAACTCAGACTCACCAGTCTCATTAACTCAGACTCACCAGTCTCGTTAACTCAGACTCACCAGTCTCATTACCCCAGATTCACCAGTCCCATTACCCCAGACTCACCAGTCTCATTACCCACAGACTCACCAGTCTCATTACCTCAGACTCACCAGTCTCATTACCCCAGACTCACCAGTCTCATTACCCCAGACTCACCAGTCTCATTACCCACAGACTCACCAGTCTCATTACCCCAGACTCACCAGTCTCATTACCCCAGACTCACCAGTCTCATTACCCACAGACTCACCAGTCTCATTACCCCAGACTCACCAGTCTCATTACCCCAGACTCACCAGTCTCATTACCCCAGACTCACCAGTCTCATTACCCCAGACTCACCAGTCTCATTACCCCAGACTCACCAGTCTCATTACCCCAGACTCACCAGTCTCATTACCCCAGACTCACCAGTCTCATTACCCCAGACTCACCAGTCTCGTTGTTGAAGCAGGTAAAATGCAACGCTCCGCTGAACAGCTCCAGTCCGACGATGGCGTAGATGATGATCACGAAGAGCACCAGAAGAGCGATGTTGAGGAGAGGAATCATGGCCTTGAGGATGGAGTTGAGTACCACTTGGAGACCTGGAGACAGAAGGGGATGAGTTAGGTGTACTTACTGCCTTCGTGGATTGGAGAAGGTTATATTTCAGTCGGCATTCATTCATTCATTTGTGATTTTGTTACTCGCATAACTACTCAAAAAGTCTTCAACCAAATTGCCTGAACTTCGGTAGGACGACTGCCCAATATTCAGAAACCATATGGTTATATTTTTAGAGCAATCAGGTTAAAGATCAAAGGTCAAGGTCATTTATAACTCATTAACACAAAACGTATTCAACCGAACAAATTGCCTGGAATTTGGTGGGTCGATGGTCATTATCTAGGAACCAGTTTATTAGATTTTGTGATTCTTTTTAGCTCATTTATAAGCGGTGTTGAAGGTATTCATTGTATAAATGCCAGTCATCTGGTTATAAATAATGTAAAACTTGACTACATTCAGATTACTAATATACTGAGTATTAATAATACCTAATATTTCAAAACAAATATATTCATTTTTAAACCTTCCTAATTCTATTCATGCATGTAAACATATTTAATACATTGACACTTTAGTACATAATGTCCATCTATAACTGAATTGATAATTAGCATTAATATTATATCAGTTCATTATGCATACAAGACATATTTCCAACACTCTAATCACCGTCACTGAAAACTAACTAGAAAATTGGTATTTTTGTTCGTAGAAATAACGAAACGAGAAAACCTTCAGCGATGGGTTTGAAATTAATGACCTCTTGATCAGTAACGCAGCAGTTGTATGGAGTGAATTAATGTCAGTATTATGTCCCAATGACGATATTGTAATATTTTAATTGATAAGTAACACTTTAAGCAAATCAACCACATTTTATAAAAGCTGATATTCTTCAAAGTTTGTCATTGACAATTAAAATTAATAATTTATATTAAAGTAATTAAGTGAAAATAGAAAACTTTTTAATTAAGTGTTATACTTTCATTTAAAAATAGTCCCCAAAATAAAATTCTCCCACTTAAATACATACAGAAGTTCCCAGTGAAATAAAAACCTTTATTTAATGGTAATATAATATCTATACCCGAGAAAATAATATAGTTATTAATATATTTATCCAAAGTAATGAACTAATTGATGTTCTGACTAGATGACGCCACTTGTAGAGCGCAAACCTTCGCCGCTGCTTATAATTGAACTTGACCATTCAATAATACGAGTCATAAATGACCTTGACCTTTGACCCCGAACAGTAGCAATAAAAATAAACTACAGATTAAATATAAAATCATTTTAAATTCCCATAATTTAGTCATAAAATGTACACTTCATCACAGTATTTCAATCCTATTTGTCATTAAACTCAAATTTAGTTTTAAATTTAAAATTAATTAAACTATATTATTGAAATTAATATTTTATTTAAATGATATATTCAATTTAAATATTGTATTCAATTTAAATATTGTATTCAATTTCAATATTGTATTCAATTTAAATTTTGTATTCAATTTAATATTCAATTTAAAAATTGTATTTAATTTAAATATTGAACTTTCATATTGTATTCAATTTAAATATTCAATTTTCATATTGTATTCAATTTAAATATTAAACTTTCATATTGTATTCCATTTAAATATATTAAAACTTCTAGGCCCAATAATTAATATGCAAAAGAGTCTACGGAGAAGCCTTAGAATATTTCACTTACTTTTCATATCTCAATTAAAAGCACTACTGTTATTACCATTGCAATTTTCTAATGGTTTGAACTTCTTCAATCGACTTTATCGAAATAAACCTCATCCAATCGAACTGTTGAAATTCCCAAGTGAAAACAGTCATCCAAAGTAATTCAAACAGTCTTAGTACTTTCCCTAGACTTGAGACAAATATTTCACAGATTTCCCTCTAAATATTTCAGTTTCCCTCTAAATATTTCACAGTTTCCCTCTAAATATTTCACAGTTTCCCTCTAAATATTTCACAGTTTCCCTCTAAATATTTCACAGTTTCCCTCTAAATATTTCACAGTTTCCCTCTAAATATTTCACAGTTTCCCTCTAAATATTTCACAGTTTCCCTCTAAATATTTCACAGTTTCCCTCTAAATATTTCACAGTTTCCCTCTAAATATTTCACAGTTTCCCTCTAAATATTTCACAGTTTCCCTCTAAAAATTTCACAGATTTCCCTCTAAAAATTTCACAGATTTCCCTCTAAAAATTTCACAGATTTCCCTCTAAAAATTTCACAGATTTCCCTCTAAAAATTTCACAGATTTCCCTCTAAAAATTTCACAGATTTCCCTCTAAAAATTTCACAGATTTCCCTCTAAAAATTTCACAGATTTCCCTCTAAAAATTTCACAGATTTCCCTCTAAAAATTTCACAGATTTCCCTCTAAAAATTTCACAGATTTCCCTCTAAAAATTTCACAGATTTCCCTCTAAAAATTTCACAGATTTCCCTCTAAAAATTTCACAGATTTCCCTCTAAAAATTTCACAAACTTCCCTCTAAAAATTTCACAAATTTCCCTCTAAAAATTTCACAAATTTCCCTCTAAATATTTCACAGATTTCCCTCTAAATATTTCACAGATTTCCCTCTAAAAATTTCACAGATTTCCCTCTAAAAATTTCACAGATTTCCCTCTAAAAATTTCACAGATTTCCCTCTAAATATTTCACAGATTTCCCTCTAAATATTTCACAGATTTCCCTCTAAATATTTCACAGATTTCCCTCTAAATATTTCACAGATTTCCCTCTAAATATTTCACAGATTTCCCTCTAAATATTTCACAGATTTCCCTCTAAATATTTCACAGATTTCCCTCTAAATATTTCACAGATTTCCCTCTAAATATTTCACAGATTTCCCTCTAAATATTTCACAGATTTCCCTCTAAATATTTCACAGATTTCCCTCTAAATATTTCACAGATTTCCCTCTAAATATTTCACAGATTTCCCTCTAAATATTTCACAGATTTCCCTCTAAATATTTCACAGATTTCCCTCTAAATATTAACAATTTTCCCTCTAAACACAATAAGTTTTTGGTTCAGAGTGAGAAAAAAAATCTATTGGAAATGCGAAGGCAAATATACATCACAAATGGTGTAAACACTCAATATTTTTGTAATCAAATATTACATTATTGAATATAATACAATGATAAACTATAAAAATAAATGGTAACATTGTATCAACCAATATGAAGTAATTAATTGAATAGAAACCATAGAAGGTAAATCAGTGTAAATTCTAACGAATTATATTTACTACCTAATATTTACTAATATTACTATTAAAATTTCACTGTACGTTCAATTAAATAGGAATACACTTAACTGGCTATAACCTCCAGAGTACCTGTATTCCCTATGTATACTCCAGAGTACCTCCACTCCCTGTGTACTCCACAGAGTACCTCCACTCCCTGTGTACTCCACAGAGTACCTGTACCCCCTTACTCACTCGGTACTCCAGACACTAGTCGCAAAGGCCTCAGTACTCTGAAAGCTCTCAAGGCCTTCACATCGAAGCCTGTCTCTCCAGCTCCTTTCATCACGATGTCAAGACCAGCACTTATCAACCTGAAGAAAGGATGGTGGTTAGTCAACATCAATTCTTCTTGCATTCAACTATTGAAGAAAAAATCCCTATAGGGTAAAATACGAATTATTCGTCAGTTTTAAAATTAAAATAAAATAACAATTATAATGTAGTTTTTTCTTATATGACCGAAGATGTGAAACTGACCAATAATTCGTAACTTACCCTATAGGGATTTCTCATCAGTTTTCGATTGGACTGAATAGAATATGACAAGTGAAAGTAGAATAATTTAGCATTTATTTATTATTATTTAAGTACTATACTAACTTTTCTTTCTAACGGACCAATGTCAATGTAACAGAAAATATATTGAAATTTAAAATTTCGCATCAACAATGTTTTTTAAATTCTGATAGTTTATCATTAAATAATTAAAATTGAAGTAAAGAATATGATTAATAATGCAAGTCCTTAAATAATTCCATGTAGTTATTATTCTATTATGAATAAATTAGGATATAGTTTATTAGTCTAATTCACTACTAAGACCCATGCAAAATACAAAGCATTAAATATGCACTAACATTATTCAATAGCTTAATGTTCAATTATACTCAGTGAGATTTAAGACTCTGACCCCCCAATAGGGTAATAAGGAGTGGGGGATCAACCCCCCCCCCCCCATATCGTTAATATTATTTATACATGAAGTATGGGAAGGTGCAGTCTATACATGCATGATATGCAGTCTATAAGACTGTAGTGACTGTATAAGTCACTGAGAGTGTATGATATACAGTCACTAAGACTGTATGATGTACAGTCACTAAGACTGTATGATGTACAGTCACTAAGACTGTATGATGTACAGTCACTAAGACTGTATGTTTTACAGTCACTAAACTTTATGATATACAGTCACTAAAACTTTATGATATACAGTCACTAAGACTGTATGATATACAGTCACTAAAACTGTATAATATAAAGTCACGAAGACTATGGTATACAGTCTTAGTGACTGTTAGATAGACAGACACTAAGACTATATGATTTACAGTCACTAAGACTGTGATATACAGTCATTAAGATTGTATGATATACAGTCACTAGGACTGTAAAATCTACAGTCACTTAGAATGTATGATATACAGTCACCAAGACAATGATATACAGTCACTAAGACTGTATGATATACAGTCACTAAGACTGTATGATATACAGTCACTAAGACTGTATGATATACAGTCACTAAGACTGTATGATATACAGTCACTAAGATTGTATGATATACAGTCACTAAGACTGCATGATATACAGTGACAGAGACTGTATGATAAACAGTCACAAAGACTGTACAAGTGACCGGTCCAATTGCCTAACTCTTTACACAGTCGTACAGATTAATATTCAATGCGTCCATTGGAAATATACTCTATTGAATATACGATGACTATTGAACATCAGAACTCATGAATAATCAAACACTCCAACTTTCAGTACAGTCAGTCCAAAGTGAAATAATTATTTGTTAGTAAAGTATAGAGGTAATTAAAGAAAATTTCCATGAGAAAATAAGTATTATAGTTCAATTTTAAAATATCCCATAAAAAATTTCTTGGAAATTAAATGGCAAAAAATAAATTATTTTACAAGTAATTTATTATTACTTGTATTGTAAATTATTCAGATATATATTTTTTTTATGTATTCGGTGAGGTATTGTCTTTGATCATAGTGCAGTGTCATATTTTACAATTTCGTTGTTTCAATTCAGCAGTTATTTTAATCTATTATCACATTTTTGTACAAAATTAATTGTCATTTAAAAAAACAAGGATTCATTGCATTTTCTACGTTCATTGCCAATGTGGAAATGAAAACCATGTAGGGAAAGTTACGAATTATCGGTCAGTTTCACATCTTCGGTCATATAAAAAAAACTATATTTTAATAACTAGTACAGTACCTGTTATTGAATCTAAATTATATTCGAATGCAAGAATGTATTATGGATAAACATATTCTGATAAAACAAAAAAATTGTCTCTCAAAAGCCAAAATATAATTTTTTTTAATAATTATTGTCAATATTATTATAGCGCGTGGTCCCGTAGCCATGATACCTCTACAAATGATTTGTTTCTCCTTTTAATATGTATTTCTTAATAAAAGTGAGACACACGGACAGACAGATGGACATGGCTCTTATTATACACCATTTTAGCCTCAAATTAAAAGAAGTCAAGTTTAATTTGAAGTTCACTAATTTTAATTCGAAATTCACTTCCTTTAATTTGAACTTGACTTCTTTTAATTTGAGGCTAAAATGGTGTAGTGTAGATTATTATTTAATTGGTGTTACCTGAAAGTATCATGAATATCTATAAATACTAAATAATTATTATATAGTTTTTCTTATATGACAGAAAATGTGGAACCGACCAATAATTCATAACCTACCCTAGCTATCCACCCGTTAACATACTCTCGGAAAACTCACCCGATCACCACGATCATGAAATCAATGAAGTTCCACACAGATCTCAGGTAGGCCCCTTGATGCATTGCAAACCCATATGCCAGGATCTTCATGAAACACTCCAACGTGAAGATCACCATGAAGATGATCTCGATTTCTTCCTGTTGATCATCGGAAAAGAGGGAGAAATGTTAGAGAGAATTAAGAAAAAAGAAAATGCTTTTTGAATGACTGGTAATCTATAGGATTGTTTTAAACTAAGTGATTAATTAAGAATGTTTCTAACTTTTTCGTTTGAAAAAATTTGAGCTTGGACTGAATGAAATATAAACTAAAAGTAAACTAATAAATTAAAGAGACTAGACATAAACAAACTGGTTTATTAAATAACTAGAATGGGCATTCCTAAAGAGCAAACCGTCGACGCCGCTTATAAATGACCTTGACCATCCAATTTCGAGTTATAAATGATCTTGGACTCGGTCGCTCCCATAATCTCTTCAAATGGTTCCTGGACAATGACCAATCGTCCCACAAAATTTCAGGCAGTTTGGTTGAATACTTTTTGAGTTATGCGAACAACAAGATTACAAATAAATCCGACCTAAACATAACCTTTCACATTTCATGAAGGTAATTAACTAACAAACATATTTGGTACAGTTATGTTCTTTCCCGTACAAGCAAACAAAGGTAAAAAACTATGTTTATGGTTCTTAATTCAGCCATTTTGAATTTAGTACCAGACATGCCTGATATTTGATTGGCTTTGGAGTTGTGCAGTGAGAACACGCCTCGTTTATCCGTAGAATAGAGAACCTTACTTCAGTCATCAAACTGATGAACTTTCGTCATAATAAACTTATTCTCTTCTCTCAACTCCTGAATGTACTTGTATGATATTTAATGCAAATTATATTCCTCTTGGGTAATGAGTGAAAGCACAGCTACTCGTACTTATAAAAATAATGTTTGCAAAACGAAGCGATAGATTTATAATTATTAATTACAGTATGAATATATTCGTTTTTCTAAAACTAATCATTGTAGAGTCAATTTCTCATGTTTGTGAGTTTATGGAGTCATTGTTTCATCTCTATAATCATTCCCCTACTCACTAAATCACTTCTAACCGTTCTCACACTCCCTATATATCATCACAAACTGTTGAAATACACATCATTCACTCTCTATGCGTTCAAACACCCAACAGTTCATCTCAGTCTTTCCTCTCTAACCGTTCACACGCTCAGTATTTCCTCTCTTACCGTTCACTCACTCAGTCTTTCCTCTCTAACCGTTCACTCACTCAGTCTTTCCTCTCTAACAGTTCACACACTCAGCATTTCCTCTCTAACCGTTCACACACTCAGCATTTCCTCTCTAACCGTTCACACACTCAGCATTTCCTCTCTAAAGGGCCGTACACACGTAGGGTTTTTTCAGTCTTTCCACCGGACTTTTTGCTAAGCTCCTCCCTCTTTTTCCACGAGACTTAAAATTTTGCACCAAAAGTCCAAGACTTTTCAACAACCTACATGTTCTATTATTTTCCCCCAATCAAGAGGTGCAATTTTGTATATCTTCGTATAGCTACTGTCAACTCATAAAATATATTGTACATATAATAACTGGATTGGTGTTCATTTTTAGACAATCTTTGCTCCATTCATTTCTTTACCTCTGCCAGTAAAATTTATAATACCTTGTAATGTTTCTTTAAACTTTTATTTAGTATAGTAATTTTAGTAAAATAAATATTACTATCTTTATTTTATTTATTTCAACATATTACCTATTAGCTAATACCTTTAATTATTTTATTTATTAAAACGCAATACATAGTACCTATACGTATTGATACTTTTACCTAAACTTTATATAATAGCTAAATTACATTTGTTGAGTGGATAGATTAATCATTAAATCAAATGAAGCGAAAATAATCTCGGTTAGTTTATTACTAAATATTGTAATAAACTTCATAATAATTATCAAACTAAGTTAATTAGTAACTAAATAATCTTAGTAATCTAGGTAGGTAGTTCTCTAGTAATTAATTAATCTAGGTAATAGTAACTAACCTATATATGTAATTAGTTAATAACTAACCCAGGTAATTAGTAATTTTAACTATCCTAGGTAATTAACAGTTACTAACTACCTAGGTTAGTTACCTAGTTTAAAAAAATAGAGGAGGGCTTATGTCGCCGATATTCATGAGTAGTTAATTGCACGACATGTTAATCCACGAGATTGAAAAGTCAATCCACGTGTGGACGCTATTGACTTTTGAATCAAAAGTCTGGTGGAAAAGCGGAGAAAAAAGTCTGGTGGAAAGACTTAAAAAACCCTACGTGTGTACGGCCCTTAACAGTTCACACACTCAGCATTTCCTCTAACCGTTCACACACTCAGTATTTCCTCTCTAACCGTTCACACACTCAGTATTTCCTCTCTAACCGTTCACACACTCAGTATTTCCTCTCTAACCGTTCACACGCTCAGTATTTCCTCTCTAACCGTTCACACACTCAGCATTTCCTCTCTAACAGTTCACACACTCAGCATTTCCTCTCTAACCGTTCACACACTCAGCATTTCCTCTCTAACCGTTCACACACTCAGCATTTCCTCTCTAACCGTTCACACACTCAGCATTTCCTCTCTAACAGTTCACACACTCAGCATTTCCTCTAACCGTTCACACACTCAGTATTTCCTCTCTAACCGTTCACACACTCAGTATTTCCTCTCTAACCGTTCACACGCTCAGTATTTCCTCTCTAACCGTTCACACACTCAGCATTTCCTCTCTTTCCGTTCACACACTCAGCATTTCCTCTATAAGCGTTCACTCACTCAGCATTTCCTCTCCGCGTTCACACACTCAGCATTTCCTCACTGCGTTCACACACTCAGCGCCTTCTCTCCACGTTCACACACTCAGTATCTTCTCCCCGCGTTCACACACAACTCACGAGTATAATTCAAGTCAGTGAATGATCTGACAAACAGTAAATTGGGAGATAATGGTGATGGTCTGGAAGATAGGCGACATAACGACTATTTTGAATACTAAGAAGGTCACTAGAGAATGAATGCAAGACAGTGACTTTATCTTAACTTATATGCGGCCAAGTTAAATTGAAATTTGAGTGAATCAACAGAAATTATTAAACAACTTAGCATATTCTAATCAAAAGATTTATTTTTTATTTATTTTTGCAGTATTGAATAATTAATTACACATGTTCTTAAATCATTTCTTATTCTACTATTTATGAATAAATATTAACTGTTAAAATAAACAAAGTAAATAAATATTTCAATAAGTTTCTTATTATTATAGTAATGTAATTCTCTTGACTTTGAAAGCGTTTGCTAGAAAATGAAGTATGAATTGTTCTCAAAAACTGAATTATAACCGCTTTAGAAAACAAAAGGAGTTTTAGTCTTATTATTTAAATCAATTATAACAAAAGATAATCAGTTGAGACAAAAGTGCCAAAGACAAACAAGTGAAAGTGCGCCATCTGGTGGAATACTTTTGAAGGTCCTGAGTGTGTTATTTGTTCATTTAGAGTTAGTGGGGCAGGCCGTTCATTGGAAGGATTCTCCTCAACAACTTAGTAAGCCAAAATAAATGCCTCTCCTGAATTTATTGGCACAAGATGTAGTATATTGCGGAGAAATACAGTCTGTGAACTATATCTAAAGGATATGTGGGAAATATATCTTAGGGATATATGTTGAATATATCTTAGGGATATATGTTAAATATATCTTAGGGATATATGTTAAATATATCTACAGGATGTAGAGTATGTTAAATATATCTAAAGAATGTAGAGTATGTTAAATATATCTAAGGGATGTAGAGTATGTTAAATATATCTAAAGGATGTAGAGTATGTTAAATATATCTAAGGGATGTAGAGTATGTTAAATATATCTAAAGGATGTAGAGTATGTTAAATATATCTAAAGGATATATTATAATATATAAATCAAAGAATTACTACCAAACAAATACTAATTTTATCACTAATGGACTCTTTAGATATGTATTATAAAAACATCTATACAGGGTGACCCACAAAAAAGTGTATCCAACTTTGAATTAATATAAATATCGTATTTAGAAATAAGTAAAGAATCTTTTAAGCAATGACGGTGGTATAATGAATACAAGCAAAAAATGTCTAATTTTTCATTTTACTTGAACTCTAATTTGTATTTATACTTAAATACGATATTTATATTAATTCAAAGTTGGGTACACTTTTTTGTGGGTCACCCTGTATAGTGCGATATAAGTAAACTAAGTCGCACAATATAGACTTAATAGCGTTACTTACATGTACGATTAGATATAGAATAAGTTCATAGTGGTGAATGATACACAGCAAACTTTTTAACCCCTCCATGTTACACCAAATTATTATACATCACTTTCGACAGTTTAACAACTCGGGCCAACGAACGGGAAAGAGGAAAATAGAAGAAGAAAATTACTTGATGAAGCCTTTCAGATAAACCATTTGGCACGAAAAGTTTATGTATTACTGAGTTGTTCAATAGAGAAAGAAGTTGAATTTAATGAATAAAATAGAATTTATTCATAATAGAAACATTTTTATGGAAATTACACCATAATAAATGAAGATCTTCCAAAGCAAACCAAGTAACTCCAGCTATCGCAATATTATACATTTAGAGCAGCCACTAAGCATCATTTTGTAGAATAGACATTTCCCTAAAATGGCAATTTCACGGTTTGGTGACACTGAATGCTCTCTCGGACAGATTCTGATTTTTCCTAATTTCACCTCCAGCTTATTTGGTAGGAAATGAATCTAGGATGGAGAGGGCAATGGGGACCAAAATGAGGTACACTTTCATTTCGCTAGAGCAGTAGATTCTAATTTATAAATGTGCATATTGCTATGGAAGCAGAGTAACCTTGGCATAGTTAACTATAGTTTCAAAATTGAAGTGCGTACTTAGATCAAAAGATTGATGTAGCTACAGTACCTTTGTTAATTAATGCAAAAACATTTGTAGTCTCCATGGTACGAATCCTATTTTCAAAACAATTAAGTAAATTAGTAAGGCATACAAAGAAAAAGTATCACAAAGGAGTTGAAAGAACAAGAAGTATTTCACCCGAAGCCATGAATCCGAAAGAAGGAATAAGTTTTGGCAATTTCATATCTGGTCCGCAAAAAATTGTTAAGGGCCCCATACACACACAGGTTTTTTTAAGTCTTTTCACCAGACTTTTTGCTAAACTCCTAGTGGAAAGCAAAAAGTCTGGTGGAAAGACTTAAAAAAAACCTGCGTGTGTACGAATCTGTTAAAATAGGCTACATGGATCAGAAGGAAATACGATATAGCCGTAGAAGGAGAGAATCAAAGAACCGCTTTCAGACCCCAAGAAAGCCACAGTTCGAATTCGAGCTACAAGGAAGCACGAAGATTATTGATGATGCAAGAAAGTCGAGGCAGTTATTTTTTGCCTTCTCAGAGCAATCTTTTGAGGTTTTCAAAAAAGATGAAGGTAGCTTTTTATGAAGGTATACCCTTTTACTTGGAATACAATTGTGAATCATGAAAATCTTACGATATTAATTAGAACAATTGGAGATTTAACCAATCAGTGCATGATTAAGTTACTACGATTGTTGGTTGTTTAATGAAGATAATTTAACCAAACGATGAAAAGATTATCAATCAAGTATGAAATCTGTATTTAATTTGAATATTTTTCATCACCTACTGATTCATCAAGAAAATTTATTCATGACAGTGCCGAACAGAATGTAATTTCCATCAGATTTCATTTCTGTCTTTTGGCAATAGAACAACCAGGCAGTCATTTCGACTGCTTTTTACTTTTCAAACATTTGTATATCATTAATTATTATTGGTAGATACTAATTTTTTTAATATAAATTCAAGTCTTTATATGCATAATAAAAAAATGGAGTATCTCCAATTAATATATGATATACAAATGTTTGAAAAGTAGTTCCCAGTGTTTGCATCAGTAATTAGAATTAAACTACACTGTTTGCTTCAAGAACCATTTGGCGTATAAAAAATTAGTAGAAAATCTTTGCAATCTGAGAGTGCATCCATTAGTGTCCAGAGCTATCGCAGCCCGCCAAAGCTAGCTACTCAGCCAGTGTTCATTTCCAAGTGATATCCGTGGAGAGAGCGGGCATCACCCGCCTCCGCTGATTTTCTGGCCAATGCACATCGTAAGCAAGCAGGCTGGCCCCTTTAAAGATATCAAAATTGCAGCGGGACCCATTGTCCGTTCGTAGTGTAGCGAACATGTGTATTTACGACACCAGAAACTGTGGAGGCAAAAATGGCGGGGGAGGAAAAAGTGGAGGGGGAGGAAAAAGTGGAGGGGGAGGAAAAAGTGGAGGGGGGAGGAAAAAGTGGAGGGGGAGGAAAAAGTGGAGGTGGAGGAAAAAGTGGAGGTGGAGGAAAAAGTGGAGGTGGAGGAAAAAGTGGAGGTGGAGGAAAAAGTGGAGGTGGAGGAAAAAGTGGAGGTGGAGGAAAAAGTGGAGGTGGAGGAAAAAGTGGAGGTGGAGGAAAAAGTGGAGGTGGAGGAAAAAGTGGAGGTGGAGGAAAAGGTGGAGAGGGAGGAAAAGGTGGAGAGGGAGGAAAAGGTGGAGAGGGAGGAAAAGGTGGAGAGGGAGGAAAAGGTGGAGGTGGAGGAAAAGGTGGAGGTGGAGGAAAAGGTGGAGAGGGAGGAAAAAGTGGAGGGGGAGGAAAAAGTGGAGGTGGAGGAAAAGGTGGAGGTGGAGGAAACAGTGGAGGTGGAGGAAAAAGTGAAGGTGGAGGAAAAAGTGAAGGTGGAGGAAAAAGTGAAGATGGAGGAAAAAGTGAAGGTGGAGGAAAAAGTGAAGGTGGAGGAAAAAGTGGAGGTGGAGGAAAAGGTGAAGGTGGAGAAAAAACTGGCGGTGGAGAAAAAACTGGCAGTGGAGAAAAAACTGGCGGTGGAGAAAAAACTGACAGTGGAGAAAAAACTGACAGTGGAGAAAAAACTGACAGTGGAGGAATAAACTGACAGTGGAGGAATAAACTGACAGTGGAGGAATAAACTGACAGTGGAGGAATAAACTGACAGTGGAGGAATAAACTGTGCCAGAGAAAATGGAAGTCTCTCCTTTCAATAGTTGTCTAAGCCACCAAGTCCGGTGCTTCATATCAAATGTTCTTCCATTTTACCATTGATGCAATGGTTCGAAAACAAATACAAGCTCGTTGAAAAGATCTGATGTTCACTTTTAATTGGAATATTGGACATAGCTCGCTGAAGTGAAGAGTGATCTATGTACTAGCGCACACAGTGACAACTGATATCAGTGAACTATCGGTGACAATGATGAAGAAGAGGAGCACGAACTTTTACAATGAATGGAAGGTGATGTCAACCTAACTAACGATTGTAAGGGGGAAATTAAAATTATCGGGAAGTGTGTGGGAACATGAGTCACTAACCAATATCATTTTTATAATAGCCTACACCAACTTTCCGAGTAATACGAGTGTCTACGAACAGTGAATGTTCGAGTAGTAAAATTTATTCGAACAGATTTAATATTTCTACAATTGGAAACCACACACATATTTTTAAAACATCACACGCTAATGTGTACACCACACACGTTCTTTAACACAGCACACGCTTATGTATACACCACACACGTTCTTTCACACAGCACACGCTAATGTATACACCACACACGTTCTTTAACACAGCACACGCTAATGTATACACCACACACGTTCTTTAACACAGCACACGCTAATGTATACACCACACACGTTCTTTCACACAGCACACGCTAATGTATACACCAAACACGTCCTTTCACACAGCACACGCTAATGTATACACCACACACGTTCTTTAACACAGCACACGCTAATGTATACACCACACACGTTTTTTAACACAGCACACGCTAATGTATACACCACACACGTTCTTTCACACAGCACACGCTAATGTATACACCACACACGTTCTTTCACACAGCACACGCTAATGTATACACCACACACGTTCTTTCACACAGCACACGCTAATGTATACACTACACACGTTCTTTCACACAGCACACGCTTATGTATACACCACACACGTTCTTTCACACAGCACACGCTAATGTATACACCACACACGTTCTTTCACACAGCACACGCTAATGTATACACCACACACGTTCTTTAACACAGCACACGCTAATGTATACACCACACACGTTCTTTCACACAGCACACGCTAATGTATACACCACACACGTTCTTTAACACAGCACACGCTAATGTATACACCACACACGTTCTTTCACACAGCACACGCTAATGTATACACTACACACGTTCTTTCACACAGCACACGCTAATGTATACACCACAAACGTTCTTTAACACAGCACACGCTAATGTATACACCACACACGTTCTTTCACACAGCACACGCTAATGTATACACCACACACGTTCTTTAACACAGCACACGCTAATGTATACACCACACACGTTCTTTCACACAGCACACGCTAATGTATACACTACACACGTTCTTTAACACAGCACACGCTAATGTATACTCCACACACGTTCTTTAACACAGCACACGCTAATGTATACACCACACACGTTCTTTCACACAGCACACGCTAATGTATACACTACACACGTTCTTTAACACAGCACACGCTAATGTATACACCAAACACGTCCTTTCACACAGCACACGCTAATGTATACACCACACACGTTCTTTCACACAGCACACGCTAATGTATACACTACACACGTTCTTTAACACAGCACACGCTAATGTATACACCACACACGTTCTTTCACACAGCACACGCTAATGTATACACCAAACACGTCCTTTCACACAGCACACGCTAATGTATACACTACACACGTTCTTTAACACAGCACACGCTAATGTATACACCACACACGTTCTTTCACACATCACACGCTAATGTATACACCACACACGTTCTTTAACACAGCACACGCTAATGTATACACTACACACGTTCTTTAACACAGCACACGCTAATGTATACACCACACACGTTCTTTAACACAGCACACGCTAATGTATACACTACACACGTTCTTTAACACAGCACACGCTAATGTATACACTACACACGTTCTTTAACACAGCACACGCTAATGTATACACTACACACGTTCTTTAACACAGCACACGCTAATGTATACACTACACACGTTCTTTAACACAGCACACGCTAATGTATACACCACACACGTTCTTTCACACATCACACGCTAATGTATACACCACACACGTTCTTTCACACAGCACACGCTAATGTATACACCACACACGTTCTTTAACACAGCACACGCTAATGTATACACCACACACGTTCTTTCACACAGCACACGCTAATGTATACACCACACACGTTCTTTAACACAGCACACGCTAATGTATACACCACACACGTTCTTTCACACAGCACACGCTAATGTATACACTACACACGTTCTTTAACACAGCACATGCTAATGTATACACCACACACGTTCTTTCACACAGCACACGCTAATGTATACACCAAACACGTCCTTTCACACAGCACACGCTAATGTATACACCACACACGTTCTTTAACACAGCACACGCTAATGTATACACCACACACGTTCTTTAACACAGCACACGCTAATGTATACACCACACACGTTCTTTCACACAGCACACGCTAATGTATACACCACACACGTTCTTTAACACATCACACGCTAATGTATACACCACACACGTTCTTTAACACAGCACACGCTAATGTATACACCACACACGTTCTTTAACACAGCACACGCTAATGTATACACCACACACGTTCTTTAACACAGCACACGCTAATGTATACACCAAACACGTCCTTTCACACAGCACACGCTAATGTATACACTACACACGTTCTTTAACACAGCACACGCTAATGTATACACCACACACGTTCTTTAACACAGCACACGCTAATGTATACACCACACACGTTCTTTCACACAGCACACGCTAATGTATACACCACACACGTTCTTTAACACAGCACACGCTAATGTATACACCACACACGTTCTTTCACACAGCACACGCTAATGTATACACCACACACGTTCTTTCACACAGCACACGCTAATGTATACACTACACACGTTCTTTAACACAGCACACGCTAATGTATACACCACACACGTTCTTTAACACAGCACACGCTAATGTATACACCACACACGTTCTTTCACACAGCACACGCTAATGTATACACCACACACGTTCTTTAACACAGCACACGCTAATGTATACACCACACACGTTCTTTAACACATCACACGCTAATGTATACACTACACACGTTCTTTAACACAGCACACGCTAATGTATACACTACACACGTTCTTTAACACAGCACACGCTAATGTATACACCACACACGTTCTTTAACACAGCACACGCTAATGTATACACCACACACGTTCTTTAACACATCACACGCTAATGTATACACCACACACATACTTCTAATAAATCACACGCTAATGTATACACCACACACATACTTTTAACAAATCACACGCTAATGTATACACCACACACATACTTTTAACAAATCACACGATAATGTATACACCACACACATACTTTTAACAAATCACACGCTAATGTATACACCACACACATACTTTTAACAAATCACACGATAATGTATACACCACACACGTTCTTTCACACAGCACACGCTAATTTATACACCACACACACGTTCTTTCACACAATGTGTACTTACGAGCATGGCGTTGGTGTAGTTCGAGTCGCTGTTAGGATAAGGTGTGTAGACTGCCAGGGCGACACAGTTCGCAAAGATGGTGAGGAGGATGAACCATTCGAAGGGTCTGAGAGGAAGAGGCTAAGGAAACATAACTCATCTTCAAGATCAAGACAAAAATTACAAGACTTATATGATTTATTTTGATAGGACTTTTGAGATCAAGGCCATATCGATGACGTCAAAAGGAAATTAAATACAAGGGACTAGAAGAAGCAGTCAGAAGGAAATGTGGCTCAATGAACTAATTTCATATTTAAGTAGGAGTTTAACGTCCGCTTTGGAACCAAAGGCCATATCGATGACGTCAATAGGAAATTAAGTACAAGGGTCTGGAAGAAGCAGTCAAAAAGGAAGTGGGACCAAGAACAAAGTCATCTACCACAGTCGGTGAAGAGTTATGGATGAGGCATGAATTATTGATACTCCTAACCGAAATAGCTATAAGATTCTAAGATTTATATTAGCTTTAACTACATTAGTACGACAATAGATGTTGAGTATGCAGCTAACAATGCAGTTCCAGGGCATTTAAGATATTAAAAACGTGCCTCAAATAGAAATGCATGAATTTATTAAGTAACTGTGCGCTGAAAATTCAGCCGTGTTGACTTAAATAGTTCATACACTTCAGTAAATTCTAAAGGAAATGCAAGAGCTCTTGAAGAAAGATTTAGGAAATGAAAAACCTTGCTGCTACGTACAGTTACTGCACCAGACTTTCTGTATGATATCTAAAAATGTCACAAAATAAAAAGGTGAGAGAACTCTTTAGAAGTTACCGAATTGGAAATTGGACCAAAATAAAGACAACTGAATGATTTAGGTTTCTGGACTAACCCCAGATAATGTTGCGATGATCCAGGAACATCCCCTAAGTGTCGCAATGTCGAGCTCAAATGTCGTGGAAATGTTCCCGCGCGCGACATGCATTAACAATATGAAACAAAACCTCCCGACATTTTCAAGACATTCCCGCAATATTCATCACAAATATCATCTTTATACGACATTTCGGGATATTCCCGTGACACGTATTACAAATCACATTTACACTGCACTCTAATAAAACGTGCATTTAACTATCTTAAAGACGTTCTGAATGAACAAGTCTTGCTACTATTTCAGAAATATATTTTGCCTGAGAAGGTAGTTGAATGAACTATTTTGAAGATATCTTTATAGCAAACAGTTGAGTAATTCTAAACAAGCAGAGCAGTCTCTATCTATTAATCTTTAGAGGCACTGGTGTGTGAAATGAGTCGAATCGCCACCCTTTCAAAGGGAGTGTCGACTCACGACTTATGAAGACAATAAGTGGGTCGCTTGTCTGTGTTATTAATGGCCTAACTGGCAACTCTCTCAGAGGCTCCACGGAAAATCTTAGAGAGTCTTAGATGCAACTCTTGGAGCTTTATGTATCTCTTGAAATAATTTAGCACCTTGGAAGAATTTGTGAGAAGAAAGTATGGAGGGATTGAAGGAAAAGGTGGAAATATTTGAAATGTAAAAGAAAGAACCAAAATCTATAGTTGAGGGACCAGAATAAATAATCTGTATGGCCTTTGTCGAATACTAATTTATTGTGAATATCGAAACATATCTACTGTGGCTTTACTGAGGAATTAGAAAGCGACATTATGGCTTTCCTGTGGCATTACACAGGTGTTTTTCTGTGTATTATGGCTTTGATGTGGTTTTACGCAGGTATTCTTCTATTATGGCTTTACATTGGCTTAACGTAGGTATTTTTCTGTGCATTATTGCTTTACTGTGGCATTGAACAGGTATTTTTCTGCACATTATGGCTTTGCTGTGGCCTTTTTATGAACACTGTGGCTTTGCTGTGGCCTGATTAGTTCCCTACTCTACACGAAATTGAATTGTAGGTTTGGTTGAATATTCGCATGCAGGTCTGAACTCTGTTAGAGTTTCATGTCTTCTACATTAGGCTGATTAACTGACAGAAACAAAGTGGAAAGAGTAAGCGATTGAGAGGAGCCTTTGATGACACTTTCTTTACATGAATTCCATGTCAGGAACTTACACAGAACTTCATTCCAACTTTATGGCATCCATTAGCGTAGAAACAACTTCTCTGAAACGTTGATTTCACAGATCGAGGTATCAATAGAATGTTTTAAAAATCCTAGAAAACATACCACCATTGCTTACCCCTCGCTCTCACAAGTGCTCTTACAGAGACCAAACAACATTCGAAAGGATTCGAAACGGGCAAGGTATCGAATCCCATTGTAGCCATGAAAAGGTGTCATCACTTGAGAATGTATCGGTAATGCGAGGCAAAATCTAGCCACAGCAATTCAAAGGACCGAGTGTGAGCAAGCGAACAATATACTCGAGACAAAAACACTATTAGGGATAGGTAGGTGGAGGTGTTGGTGGAAGAGGAATGGGGTGTGGGACCTTAGTGGAGGAGGAATGGGGTGATGAGTAGGGTTATGACTAGGATTGTGACAATATGCATTTAAAATCATAGATCTTACGAATATCATAGACGGAACGAAATGAAATGGTATCGAATACTATATACCACTGGTTTAGAACGATTGAATAGTCTTTAATTCAATCCGTTTATGATATTTTCAGGATCTATGATTTTAAACGCATATTGTCACAACCCTAGTTATGACAATATGTTTTTATTAAAGTCATAGATCACGAAAATATTATAGACTGAGAGAATTAAACAGAATTGAATAAATCTAAACCAGCGGTATATAGTATTCGATACCATTTCATTTCGTCTAAGATATTCTTAAGGTCCATGATTGAGGAGGAGAAAATTTAGATTAAGATGAGAAATAAAATATTGTGGACGATACAGAAAATGCGATGCATGGATAAAAAAGCATTGTGGAACAGATTGATCTTAGTCATGTAAAATAATATGAATAAAATTTCATATTCTGTGCAACTGAAATCAAAAGCTCTTCATCTCTTTTGTTGAGCGTCATCATTACTAGAAAATAAACCTGTGTATGAAAATTACTATTGGAATAATATTACAAGTCCCCACAACTTAGAATATTTCTATAATGCGCGAGGTTGCATAAAAGCTAGCAGTATAAAGGATACTTCCATTCCACCACATCTATACAAAGTTTTCGAATTGGGTTCTTGAGACCAAGGCAGAAGAGGGCCCTCAGGGGTCTGTTCTCGGGTGGTTTGCCCACTGGTCTTCTTGGTGGGGGCTTTTTTCTCGTCTGAGAGAGTGGGGGAGAATTTAGTTATTGAATGACGCATAGATAAAATTGAGGTGAAAATTTGAATATTTTTTTAATAAAGAAGAATAATGAACAAATTGCTTGATGCTTCAACTTACATCAATGAAATAGTCTGATGAAGATAATTAATCACTAACATCAATCTTACGCGGTAAATACTGCAGTTTTACATCAAGAATTACCTTATTGATAAATAATAACGAATGAAAAATGTCAATTGAATAATAAAAAATATATATGGCCTAAATGAAAATTATTGAGTAGATTTTCTCTAAAATAAGGAAAATATCTCCATTCTAATAATCTTAGGTGTTATGGTCTTGTTTTTAATCGAAAATTTGTCTCTTAAAATGAAATAAAAAACACTGGAAAAGATGTCTATCATATCCACTCCTACCTGTCCTGGTTCTGTGCCTTGTTGTTGTAAAGATACGGCCCATGGTCCCTTTTCACCTGCAGAGCCAACGCTGGCGCCCACTTCGCCACCTGAGATGAAAAGAAAAGAAACATTAGGAATCAGAAAATAGGTTACAAGTGTCAAGAAAACAAGTACACCAGTGACAAGAAATCAAGTACATCAGGGACAAGAAGACAAATACACCAGTGACAAGAAAATTAACAAGTACACCAGTGGCAAGAAAACAAGTACACCAGTGGCAAGAAAACAAGTACAACAGTGGCAAGAAAACAAGTACACCAGTGGCAAGAAAACAAGTACACCAGTGACAAGAAATCAAGTACAACAGTGGCAAGAAAGCAAGTACACCAGTGGCAAGAAAGCAAGTACACCAGTGGCGAGAAAACAAATACATCAGTGACAAGAAATCAAGTAGACCAGTGACAAGAAATCAAGTAGACCAGTGACAAGAAATCAAGTAAACCAGTGACAAGAAATCAAGTACACCAGTGACAAGAAATCAAGTACACCAGTGACAAGAAATCAAGTACAACAGTGACAAAAAATCAAGTACACCAGTGACAAAGAAAACAAGTACACCAGTGACAAGAAAGCAAGTACACCAGTGACAAGAAAGCAAGTACACCAGTGACAAGAAAGCAAGTACACCAGTGACAAGAAAACAAGTACACCAGTGACAAGAAAGCAAGTACATCAGTGACAAGAAAGCAAGTACACCAGTGACAAGAAAGCAAGTACACCAGTGACAAGAAAGCAAGTACACCAGTGACAAGAAAGCAAGTACACCAGTGACAAGAAAACAAGTACACCAGTGACAAGAAAGCAAGTACACCAGTGACAAGAAAACAAGTACACCAGTGACAAGAAAGCAAATACACCAGTGACAAGAAAGCAAGTACACCAGTGACAAGAAAACAAGTACACCAGTGACAAGAAAGCAAGTACACCAGTGACAAGAAAGCAAGTACACCAGTGACAAGAAATCAAGTACAACAGTGGCAAGAAAGCAAGTACACCAGTGGCAAGAAAGCAAGTACACCAGTGGCGAGAAAACAAATACATCAGTGACAAGAAATCAAGTAGACCAGTGACAAGAAATCAAGTAGACCAGTGACAAGAAATCAAGTAAACCAGTGACAAGAAATCAAGTACACCAGTGACAAGAAATCAAGTACACCAGTGACAAGAAATCAAGTACAACAGTGACAAAAAATCAAGTACACCAGTGACAAAGAAAACAAGTACACCAGTGACAAGAAAGCAAGTACACCAGTGACAAGAAAGCAAGTACACCAGTGACAAGAAAGCAAGTACACCAGTGACAAGAAAACAAGTACACCAGTGACAAGAAAGCAAGTACATCAGTGACAAGAAAGCAAGTACACCAGTGACAAGAAAGCAAGTACACCAGTGACAAGAAAGCAAGTACACCAGTGACAAGAAAGCAAGTACACCAGTGACAAGAAAACAAGTACACCAGTGACAAGAAAGCAAGTACACCAGTGACAAGAAAACAAGTACACCAGTGACAAGAAAGCAAATACACCAGTGACAAGAAAGCAAGTACACCAGTGACAAGAAAACAAGTACACCAGTGACAAGAAAGCAAGTACACCAGTGACAAGAAAGCAAGTACACCAGTGACAAGAAAGCAAGTACACCAGTGACAAGAAAACAAGTACACCAGTGACAAGAAAACAAGTACACCAGTGGCAAGAAGACAAGTACACCAGTGACAAGAAAACAAGTACACCAGTGGCAAGAAAACAAGTACACCAAGGACAAGAAAGTAAGTACACTAGTGGCAAGAAGACAAGTACACCAAGGACAAGAAAGCAAGTACACCAAGGACAAGAAAGCAAGTACACCAGTGGCAAGAAAACAAATACACCAGTGGCAAGAAGACAAGTACACCAGGGACAAGAAAGCAAGTACACCAGAGCAAAAAAAATACGGCCGTCAAATGAATTTAGAATTCAAAAAATTACATTTACGAGAATTATATTCACTGTTTTATGAAGGAGATATATAATGACATATTCCAATTCATGCTTTTAGTATAGACAAATTAACCATAAATATCAAAAAACTTAACTTACTATATAGAATAGTAATTAAAACGAAGTCAACTAGGTATATTTTGTTTCATATTCTTAAAAAAATATGAAACAAATTTTAGACAGCATCTGGGGAATATTTCATCACACAGAGTTGCCTCTACAAATTCATGTTTTTCCCAATAAACACATTACGGTTACTGTTTATGGGTACTGGTTATAGGTCAATGAAAGGGGGTAATGGGAGCACCCTGTAATTACTATAATTACAGGGGGCGGTGGCCCACTAGAGTGGAAAATTAAAAAGAAAATTGCGAAGCAATTATTCATCGAAATGCTGTTGAAAATATCTGTGAGTTTAGTGAGTTATGGAAAGTCACTGAATGGAGATTAATATTATTTCACTATTTCATTTATAGAATTATTGCCGTTTTTTATGTTAATTATTTTATTACTAATAATTATTAAAATTATTTTGACGGTCGGACATGAATTTTCAGTTTAATTCAAATAACATTTCGTGTATCACTTTCAATATAAACAAATCATCACAAAATAATTACCTACTGATAGCTATAAAAAAAATTCAAAATGGATTTTATTAAAATCTACAAACTCTTATCATGGATACCAAATAATAATTATAAGATTTATATAGTTTTTTCTTATATTCTTGTGGAAAAAGTAGGAGGAGCTTAACAAAAAGTCTGGTGGAAAGACTTAAAAAAACTCTGCGTGTGTACGGCCCTTCACAATGATTTGGTGGCAGATTTGGAGGATAGATACTATAGATCCAATTCTCAGCAACTTATAGATTAAAACAGCTAAAGTTTCTTTCCTTAACTTTGTGGCTAATTTAGTTAGTTTTTTTAACATTCATTAGGTCGTTAACATGATTTGTTTTAATGAAAAGATTAAGATAGAGAAGTAATAGGAGACAAACCAAATAATTTAAATCAGCCGCTCTACACATTAAAGTTCAATTTATGTGAAAGATGGGATAAATTCTGAATTTTAGAATAATTCCACAATTGGATACCAATTAAAATAAAAGTCATAATAATTATAATATATTTTCCCTTACATAGTTATTTGTCCGAAAATAAGGAACCATCTTATTATTTTTGTTGCTTAAAAGTTGTCTCCATCCACTACGAGGTGATCCAAAGAGACAAGAAGAGAAAAAGTTCTCGTAGAAAAGGGGACAGTGAAAGTACGCTACATGCACTAGGTCAACTACTCAGCTACCACAGGTAACAGTGTTGACTTTGCGCATGAATGGCAAGAAAAGACATCCATGGATTAGAGACTTACGCAGTCAGTCTGCTTAGTCATGGATAAGAGACCTACACAGTCAGTCTGTTTACCGATGGATAAGAGACCTACACAGTCAGTCTGCTTTCCCATGGATAAGAGACCTACACAGTCAGTCTGTTTACCCATGGATAAGAGACCTACACAGTCAGTCTGCTTACCCATGGATAAGAGACCTACACAGTCAGTCTGCTTTCCCATGGATAAGAGACCTACACAGTCAGTCTGTTTACCCATGGATAAGAGACCTACACAGTCAGTCTGCTTACCCATGGATAAGAGACCTACACAGTCAGTCTGTTTACCCATGGATAAGAGACCTACACAGTCAGTCTTCTTACCCATGGATAAGAGACCAACACAGTCAGTCTGCTTACCCATGGATAAGAGACCTACACAGTCAGTCTGCTTACCCATGGATAAGAGACCTACACAGTCAGTCTGCTTACCCATGGATAAGAGACCTACACAGTCAGTCTGCTTACCCATGGATAAGAGACCTACACAGTCAGTCTGCTTACCCATGGATAAGAGACCTACACAGTCAGTCTGCTTACCCATTAATATAGAAAGGCAAAGGCTACAATATAAAAAAGAAGACATACCAACAGGTAGCCTCGGGAAAATGAGGGGAATCGGCAATAATGATTTCAACCGTTTGATAATTCAGAAATAAAAATATTCTTATAATTACAACTGTTTTCAATTATAACTAAGCTCTGTAGCTACAAAATTAAAATAAACTTAAACGAGTAGATTGAACTGAAAATTCGAATCAAGCTGTAAATTTTAATCTGTTATATTTCTGATAAAAATTTTAGTTGAAAATTTAAGAAAATAACATTTGAATTAGGTTAAGTTACGAATTATCGGTCAATTCCACATCTTCGGTCACATTAGAAAAACGATGTATAATAGTGATTATTTTATTTAAATTGATATCCATGATACCTGCAGGTATCCTGGATACCAATAAAAATAAAAATTATATAATTATTATAATATTGTTTTTTCTCATGTGACCCAATATGTGAAATTGACCGATAATTCGTAACTTACCATATTTATAAAGTAATAATAATTAGCACATGTAATTAGTTAGCAAACATTCAGATCTTAGAAGATACTAGTTGAGTACTTTTGGTACTTCCAGCAAAGCACAGTCCAATAAATTAGAGTAGCGGGCCCATATCACGGGGAATATTTCAGAGAAATCTAATGGAAAACGATATCAGCGAGACATGTTTAGAGGTGCCTGCGAAGATGCTCTAGAGTCCTTAGCGGGAATATCTAAATGGCAACACTGCCTATAGGCTTAACTGGAGTCCTTAGCGGGAATATCTATATGGCAACACTGCCTATACGCTTAACTGGAGTCCTTAGCGGGAATATCTAAATGGCAACACTGCCTATAGGCTTAACTGGAGTCCTTAGCGGGAATATCTAAATGGCAACACTGCCTATAGGCTTAACTGGAGTCCTTAGCGGGAATATCTAAATGGCAACACTGCCTATTGGCTTAACTGGAGTTCTTAGCGGGAATATCTAAATGGCAACACTGCCTATACGCTTAACTGGAGTCCTTAGCGGGAATATCTATATGGCAACACTGCCTATAGGCTTAACTGGAGTCCTTAGCGGGAATATCTAAATGGCAACACTGCCTATACGCTTAACTGGAGTCCTTAGCGGGAATATCTATATGGCAACACTGCCTATAGGCTTAACTGGAGTCCTTAGCGGGAATATCTAAATGACAACACTGCCTATTGGCTTAACTGGAGTTCTTAGCGGGAATATCTAAATGGCCACACTGCCTATACGCTTAACTGGAGTCCTTAGCGGGAATATCTATATGGCAACACTGCCTATAGGCTTAACTGGAGTCCTTAACGAGAATATCTAAATGGCAACACTGCCTATAGGCTCAACTGGAGTCCTTAGCGGGAATATCTAAGTGGCAACACTGCCTATAGGCTTAACTGGAGTTCTTAGCGGGAATATCTAAATGGCAACACTGCCTATAGGCTTAACTGGAGTTCTTGGCGGGAATATCTAAATGGCAACACTGCCTATAGGCTTAACTGGAGTCCTTAGCGGGAATATCTAAAAGGCAACACTGCCTATAGGCTTAACTGGAGTCCTTAGCGAGAATATCTAAACGGCAACACTATATCTAATTTATTTAAATTGTATCAATTATTCAAAATAAATACATTTAGTGTACGGTAATAGGAATTTTACACCATGGCACCTGAAGCTTGATGGTAAAAAAATCATCAATCGAGATAGATAATGAATAGTTAAAATTAGAAATAATTATCAACAATAGTTTAACATCAATAAAGATAGATTAATAAAAATATATATATATATTAATTAATTAAAATAAAACATCAATCTATACTGGTAATCACAAATCAAATTTAGGACCTTAATCAATCAAGAAGATAGGGTCTTTTATTACTCGATAATCTGTAATCAAGAAAAAATGTCATTGTTTGAATATAGATAATCACCAATCAATACAAGATAATCACCAATCAATACAAGATAATCACAAATCAATACAAGATAATCACCAATCAATACAAGATAATCACCAATCAACACAAGATAATCACCAATCAATACAAGATAATCACCAATCAATACAAGATAATCACCAATCAACACAGATGGGCACCAATCAATACAAATAATCACCAATACAGATAATCACCAATACAGATAATCACCAATACAGATAATCACCAATACAGATAATCACCAATATAGATAATCACCAATATAGATAATCACCCATACAGATAATCACCCATACAGATAATCACCCATACAGATAATCACCCATACAGATAATCACCAATACAGATAATCACCAATACAGATAATCACCAATACAGATAATCACCAATACAGATAATCACCAATACAGATAATCACCAATACAGATAATCACCAATACAGATAATCACCAATACAGATAATCACCATACAAAGATAATCACCAATACAGATAATCACCAATACAGATAATCACCAATACAGATAATCACCAATACAGATAATCACCAACATAGATAATCACCAATACAGATAATCACCAATACAGATAATCACCAATACAGATAATCACCAATACAGATAATCACCAATATAGATAATCACCAATATAGATAATCACCAATACATATAATCACCAATACAGATAATCACCAATACAGATAATCACCAATACAGATAATCACCAATACAGATAATCACCAATACAGATAATCACCAATACAGATAATCACCAATAAAGATAATCACCAATACAGATAATCACCAATACAGATAATCACCTATATAGATAATCACCAATATAGATAATCACCAATACAGATAATCACCAATATAGATAATCACCAATACAGATAATCACCAATACAGATAATCACCAATACAGATAATCACCAATATAGATAATCACCAATATAGATAATCACCAATATATATAATCACCAATATAGATAATCACCAATACAGATAATCACCAATACAGATAATCACCAATACAGATAATCACCAATATAGATAATCACCCATACAGATAATCACCAATACAGATAATCACCAATACAGATATTCACCATTATAGAAAATCACCAATATAGATAATCACCAATACAGATAGTCACCAATATAGACAATCACCAATAAAGATAATCACCAATACAGATAATCACCAATCAAAATAGATAATCAAAGATAATTATCCTCATCAATAACGGCGATAAGTGGGTTTTGCATCCTTAGATAATTCCTTCGTAATCACACTCCTAAGGGATTATGCTACACCTATAGTGTAGAGGTGTAATCAGTCACACCTGCACAGGTATAATCAGTCACATCTGTACAGGTATAATCAGTCACATCTGCTCAGGTGTAATCAGTTAGATATGCTACACCTCTACAGGTATAATCATTAATCAGTTACACCTGTGCAGGTATAATCAGTTACACCTGTGCAGGTATAATCAGTTACATCTGTACAGGTATAACCAATTACACCTGTGCAGGTATAATCAGTTAGATGTGCTACAACTGTACAGGTGTAATCAGTTACACCTCTACAGGTGTAATCAGTTACAACTCTACAGGTGTAATCAGTTACACCTCTACAGGTGTAATCAGTTACACCTCTACAGGTGTAATCAGTTACACCTCTACAGGTGTAATCAGTTACACCTCTACAGGTGTAATCAGTTAAAAATGCTCATCAGTGAAGAACTGCACTAATTATTGAAGCAAAAGAAGAACATTTTAAAGAAACTCTCTTGGAGAGAGCAACTTAGTGAGTTAGAAATTAGGAATTGGAAAATGAATAATGAAATTTAATGAAATTTAATGGAAAAGAATAATAAATAGTTTCTAGATAATGACCATCGTCCCACCAAATTTCAGGCAATTTGGTTGAATACTTTATGAGTTAAAAAATGACCTTGACCTTTGACCGGATCGCTCCCAAAATTTCGCCAGTATTCAACCAAATTTTAGGCAATTTGGTTCAATAATTTTTGATTTGTGCAGCTAACAAGATGACAAATAAATAAATACAGACTAAAATATAACCTTCCGCTATCTCCGAATATAATAATTATTAAAATGGAAAAATATTGCTTATTGAAAGATATAAATTAACGTAAAAAAAAAAAAGTGATGCTATATAGCGTATACAATAAGTTAAAGTAATTGCAGTTAAAATAGTTAAACACATTAATATTACATACCATTTATTTTGTATGCAACTAGATGAATTTTTATGCATGCATGCAAATTAAATTAAAATTAAATTTAAAATTCAAATCTGAAGTTAGAAAAAAAGCATAACATGCGAGTATATAAATTAATTTAATACTTAATAAAATTACTAAATTATGAAAAGTTTTTCTTTGTACTGTGTTTTAATTTACATTAAATAAATGGTCAGATAATCATGACAAAAAAATAACAATGAATTGTTGACCATTTTCCAAGTGATATTACAGATAATACAAATAAAAATGGTATATATTAATATATATAAGACCTTATAAATCTTATTAGAGTTGACATAATGGGAACTTATTTAAATTAGAGTTTTAATATATAATAATATCATTTAGATATTATTATATTTTAATTATTTTCATCTTAGATGTTAGAAAATTACATATTTGTCAAAAAATTATTTTTTTAAATACGCATCAAAATATAATCATTAAAATATATTCATTGTGTAGCTACATTCAACATTTTTATATTTTATTTATAATGATAATCTATTGAAATTACTATGATTTAATTTAATTGCAGCATTGTAGTTTAAAACACAAATATTTCATTAAACTCTTCCAAAGAGCAGCCAGTAAACATTTATAGTTAGACTAAATTAAACAGTTACTTTAATTAAATTGTCACAGAGATGTTAAAGGTCTGCTCTGTGGGGACACTAATGAACTGTCGACATCAGATGGTGATATGCTAAGACATAGGCACGACATAGGACTAGACATAGGCACGACATAGGACTAGACATAGGCTCCACATAGGACTAGACTAAGTGCCGCCTATATGACTAACCAGAAATAACCTAATTAGCAGTAAATAACTGGGGCTGTGGCAGCTTTCTATAATAAAGATCATGGGGCATGATTTTAAATTGCATCTAGGAATGACCCGCCCTATGTTTTCTTGCAATATGCTGACATATATTTAAATTAAGCGTTTTTCGACTAGACAATAGTGTTCACAGTTTCAATGCCATTTAAAATAGTAATTTGGGCATGTAATCATGCACTGAATATCCTTTATTTTTTCTGGTTTACCCAATTTATGATAACTCGATTCATACTTTTTTTCAAATAGGCATCGGATAATTTTTTCAAAAATTCAGCTAAAAACAGTTAAATTATGTTAAAGGAAAAGAGGAAAAAAAAGTCACTAACCAAAAATATAATTCGCCGTGAGTATCATCGTTAAACTTTTTCCAAAGAAATCACTCATAACTTAAATATTAGATTTTTGATTCTCAAAAAACATGTATTTTTAGGATAATCAAATTTTCCATTAAACACAATCCACAAAATTTATTTACCTCTTTCAATATCTTTATAATAAACATATACAAGGAATTGAAATTTCTTCCAAATAATACAATACGATTCGAATGTCCGAATCTGGTAACCTCAACGACGCAGATCCAATCACTTTAGTGATAATATTATGCACAACCATAGCCATTCTAATAACATACACGCATTATAATGCATGAATAATTGAATACTGAACAGCTAGTCAGAAGCAATAGATGTGCAGTTGTCTTCTGAACAGTGTACTCTTCTGAACAGTGTGCAGCTGTCTACTGAACAGTGTAATCTCCTGAACAGTGGTGCAGTTGTCTTCTGAACAGTGTAATCTTCTGAACAGTGGTGCAGTTGTCTTCTGAACAGTGTAATCTCCTGAACAGTGGTGCAGCTGTCTACTGAACAGTGTAATCTTCTGAACAGTGGTACAGTTGTCTTCTGAACATTGTAATCTCCTAAACAGTGGTGCAGCTGTCTAGTGAACAGTGTAATATTCTGAACAGTGGTGCAGCTGTCTACTGAACAGTGTAATCTCCTGAACAGTGTTGCAGTTGTCTACTGAACAGTGATACAGCTGTCTACTGAACAGTGTAATCTTCTGAACAGTGATACAGTTGTCAACTGAACACTGTAATCTTCTGAACAGTGGCACAGCTGATTTATATGACATGATCACTCGTACCCACCAGACGTTGATTTACTATTGCACAAACACCTATCGATATCAAACGCTAATAATTTCCAATGTGTTAATATATATATTTTTATGACGTAAATGACGCTTTTAAACTTGGTAAGGTCGATCGAAAATAAAATATTTACTGAAAAAAAATATCAAATTTGAACTTTGTAAAAACGTGGTCATCAAATTCAATAATGCTCTTACAGATTAGAGAAAGTAGTTTCATCTAATGACAGACTCGCATATAAATTAAAGATATATTTTATCTATGCCTTTATTTGATGATATGGTACGGTAGTACTCGTAAGATTTATTTTATTTAATTAAATATCTGTAATGACACTAATTCACATCAAAATTAGATGATCAAAGAGATCCTAATTACATATAATACTGATGATCAATATGAGGTATAAGACCATTTGTCATTATTAGGTTTCAACTCAACATAATGGTCTCTAAAAATAAGATCAAATGATGTAGGTTCATTTCGTTTCTTGTGTTAATCAAGTACAGTAGGATTATAAGGAACTTCGAGGAAGCAGACAGACAATAAATTGGTTACATGAACAAAATTTCATTTCATCATTCGGTAGCAAAGCGCATGGATGTAGAAAAGTTACTCTGTGAATATTACGAAAATTGATAGAAGCCCCATTAAGTGCACTCACTGATGGAAGAGGAAAATGAAATGGGATCGTAAATGAAGTCTACGAGCCCACCTCGTTCTCTAAAGAAACGCAATAAAAAAAGCATACCACTATTCTTTATAAGTGATAAACATGATAGCAAAAACCACGTTCTAAAATCCAATATATAAGCTCGTGAGTCCAAACTTGCTGTAGGTACAATCTATGAGATATAAATACTTATTATAAACATAGACAATCAACGTCACCACCTCATACTAATCCCTAATCCAGACTAGATAATTTTAGATGATTACTGCCATGTTCTGAAACAAGGTTATTCTTCAAAGAGAACTATTTACATTGTTGTTCCTTCCCTCTGACGCCAGCAGAAAATTGCGTCCTGTTGGTGTATTTACTGTCCGTGCAGCTTGATCATCAATAGTAACATTAATTAGTGAGCTGAGTACAAACAAAGACAGAAGGAATGGCTCCACACAGAGAATGATATGCTATAGCTTATATATTGGCTAATGTCCTCCAGCCAATGAATCTTTATTGATATTTCTCTGTCTGAACAAAAAGAAGGATGATCCATAGGCTAGCCTGAATAAAAATCAAACTATATGTAATCGATATATAAACTACCTAGATTTGAAGTTAATGATAAAAATTGACAAATCTTCAAATCGGGAGATCGCTAGTAATTAGGAGAAATTTCTCGTGGCCTCCAATTTCTTCAGCAGATCCTGAATATCCTTCCTGATCCTCTGCAGTTAATTAATTAGCAGCGAGATGAGAGATGGGGAATTAGAGTCTACTATCTCACCTGATACTTCCTACCATTGAAATGGAACAAAAACAAAACAGAGCATCAAAAAGAAGTTTCGTCGTCATTGCTACTTTCTTGAAACAATATCGTAAAACAAGCATGGAACCAAAATCGAGAAATACGCTCTAGAACCAAAATTTCAAAACTAAATTTACCAGGCGTTGATTACTTTCCGACTTTCATCAAACAGAAAAACTTTTATAAAAGTAATAGCAAGTAGAGCGAAGGAAAGGAAGAGAGAAATGGATAGAAGAGAAGGATAGAGATAAGTGAGAACGGAGAAGCAACCATTCCATAAATTAAACTCAATTCGGAGATTTCGGTCGAGAGTGTCCACATATTGGGAAAAGTGGAACGGTCAATTTCCAATCCCCTTAAATGGATACGAGGGACTCGGCCTAGATTGAATTCTCAGTATCTACTTTTTAAAAAAATTGCTAATTTATATGGTAGAGTAAGCAAGCGTCCATATCACAATATTGAAGAACAGCTGAGGATACAGAGAATATTGCACAGAAAGATAAGGCGACGTGGTAGTAGAGGATCGATATACCGAGTCTGAGATAGTGTGGTGAAATATATCTATAAAGTTGCTTTAAGATTTAGGCACAGAGCGTAATATTACCTGCTGATATACTAGAGGGTGAGTTACGAATTATCGATCGGTTTCACATCTTCGGTCATATAAGAAAAACGATATGATAATAATTTGTTTTTATTATTATATAATTTTTCTTATATGGTCGAAAGATGAGAAACGACAGATAATTCGTAATTTGCCCTATACATAATTCTTAAAGCCCTTCTTAGATATATAATTTCAGTTATAATTCAATTGCATGTGAATAAATCATAATAGCTAGCACTTGCATGAAATAAAACAATATATAGTATTGAGTATTCAATATAAATATTAACCTCAAAGTTCTATAATAATACATTGATCTACATGAAGACAATCTATAATTAATTCTATATTTGCTCACCTTGTGACCTATTAGGAGGGTAGCCATGTGTTTCGTGATATTCCGAATACTGCTCATCATTTCTGTTATGTAGGCCAAGAGATTGACCTCTATCATCTGTGTAACCTCCTAGGGAGCAAACAGCTGCGGCAGCTATGGCGGCCGCAGTGCCAGTCCCTTGAACCACATGTGGATCTGGGAGTCTTCTCAGTCTATGAACTGGAGCCGCACTTTCTTCTCTGGGTTCGGGCAACTGTCTCTGCTTTTGCAAGGTTTTCTTTTTACTATCGACTGGATCAGGGAGCTTTCTGGGAAAACCACCGCCACCAGGACCATGTTCGACAAATGGATCGGGTAGTTTTCTAGGTGGTGGATCTTTGACCGAATTCTCTAACTGTCTAAGATAGGCACTGTGTTCATCAGTAGATTCTGGAAGTTGTCTATGCAAACTATCTATGTAAGCAGAGTCCGGTACTTCCCGAAACTGATGAAGTGAAGAACCTGATTCCTCGTGCGCAAGGTGGCCAGGAATGTATGAAGAATGAGGCAGATTGTCAGTTTCTTCATCTTCTAATGCTAACTGGAGCTCATCGATAGAAGTAGGTGTTATAACATTCGTTCGGCCATCAGGATAGGTGGACCCACGAAGTGTATGAGCCCGATTTGGGTCGTCTAAGGTCATTCTCGTATAGAAGTCTCAAAACCTCTTGCAGGCCAAGATGTGTATAAATTGGCATATAAAATTAAGTGCTTAATTGGAAGAGAAGCTATTTGAGTATTGGACTTACAAAAAGTCAAATTTTCAAACTTCGTCTTGTTATAACAGGAAGGTGATATAATTATGATATTCTCATTATACTTCCAAACTATATCTCCAATAGATTTGCTTATTCTGTTCAGTCCAATTTTATCTATTCCATACCATACAAGACTGTTAATGGTAGCATTCACTTTTAGGAGATGATATCGAGTCAATGGTGTTTCCTCACCAAAGATCTTGTCCCAGAGAACCTTTGAGGTTTTATAATTCAGTAGCATCCAGTTGTTGTTGAGTCGTTTGATCCACAACGATTTAAGGTGAATGATTGCAGTGACAGAGTTTATGAAGCACTTCAAAAAGGACTGCTTCAGGCATTGCATCTTTATAACCAGTCTGATGATTCATCTATAGTATCAGATCTGCCCGTAGATTCAATGTGGTGCATCTTTTCATTAATAATGTGCGTTTGGACTAAATGTTTGCTACATAAAAAACTAAGTTTCTTTGTATATCTCCAAGTAAATTAGAATTATTGTGCTTTTCTATTTGTGATTAAGATGTGGCCACTGCTTTGCCATGAAACGAATTTCGAGAAAAGGATCGAGTAATGGAAACGAGATCAAAAGAAAGATTTCCCGCAGATGAAAATGCCTAGTGGCTATAAGAAGACATCTAAAGCGTACATGTTAATAAACTTCAACTAACTCTACTGAACATAAGATACTAGAATTATCACAAATTTATATTGGTCGATAAATACAATAATCCTAAAGAGTTAAGTATTCATAACGTCAAATGGACCGATTGACTAGCTAATTAATTATAATATTGAAGAGAGAGAGAAAGAGAGAAAATTTCTTATAATCTACAAATGACAATTAGTTTTGAATTGTCTGACAATAAAAGAAGCTCTCGTTTCATTTGTAAACTGAGTAGAATAGCGCTGAACACTCATGCAACTGAAGAAAACTACCTAATCAAAGGAATATACGAACAGAAGACTGAAAAAGCAACTGGATTCCTTACAGTTTCAAAACGCCTGTGTCAGCAGTTTTAACCATATCCTCTCCAATGAAATCTACAAGATCATGGCACGAAAAGCATAAGTCTTAGGAATTATTCATTTGCATCACATAAATAAGTGTTCTGTCATCAATAGCTACTAGCTCTGTACCTGAACGTAGCCCGAACAACAATGGAACTAGCATAGATATTTCAATCTTTAACAACATATCTACCACCTAATGTCAAAAACATAAAGACTGAAAAATAGCAATTTTTCTTCTACCCTTTAAGTGTATTCAGTAAATTAGAGAATATTTCCCTTACGCTAATTTAATAACGTTTTATGCCAGAAATGTCCTACTGGCGTATGGTATGTGTGTTCGTGCGTAAGTCCGCCAATAGAGGGAGCAGGGGGCAGTTCGGGGGCGCTAATCGATCGCAGGCGCGGGAGTTCTCGACAAATAGTTACAGAACAGAATAGCTTTCGTCCACCATATGAATCAAATGAAGAATCTACCAAATTAAAGTTGTGTCGAATGACATTACAGCCATGTACTAACGCAGATAATGAGATGTTAATTATGCACTATTATGCCTCGTAACATTTCTAATGCCAAACAGCTACTTTCAACGACGAATATCAGAAATCACAATGAATTTTCTATTATGCACTTTTCTTCATTCTTTGGAAGCATAAATGAGTGTAAAGGAAGCATCCCTGATCCTAAGAATCCGAGAAAGTCTTTGCTCAATTATGCGTTTGGGAAGTTCAAAGTTCTCAAATTAGTAACTTTTCGGCACCTTCAAAAAGATGAACTAGCTATCTCACTCCTGGAATTTCAACTGAGTTTGTAGTAGTTGCAGTTTTTCATTATGCGAAGAGGGATAAGTTGAACCAGCTGATGATGATCTAAAGCCAATTTGAATGTTAAAGATGACTGTTTAAGAACACCACACCAGTCAACACTGGAGTCTTGGATTTGGGAATTGGAGAACACCTTCTCGAGTCAAATAACACACACACAAAATGTTTTTAATATTTGTTCTCTGCAAGAAACGACAAACTATGAGACACAAGTTTTAAAATATGGACAAGAAGAAGCTGAACTATTGTACATTTTAGATTAACCACACCGCTATTTCAACTTTAAATCCTGCACAATCTGTACATAACGCCAGGTAGGTTTATTTTCTCTTCTATCTACTATTTCTGTGTTGTCAAAATGTAAAGCCTATAGTCACGAATCACTCCATTGCTCCATACTGAGCAGAGGAGAGCAAGAGTGAGTTCTAACGCACTGCTTACGGCACTGACAACGGGGCCACACTGACACAACTCTTACGGAGAACATCTTGCTACTGCCACCTGCACCACAGGGAATCAACGACAGTACCACCTGCACCACAGGGAATCAACGACAGTACCACCTGCACCACAGGGAATCAACGACAGTACCACCTGCACCACAGGGAATCAACGACAGTACCACCTGCACCACAGGGAATCAACGACAGTACCACCTGCACCAGAGGGAATCAACGACAGTACCACCTGCACCACAGGGAATCAACGACAGTACCACCTGCACCACAGGGAATCAACGACAGTACCACCTGCACCAGAGGGAATCAACGACAGTACCACCTGCACCACAGGGAATCAACGACAGTACCACCTGAACCACAGGGAATCAACGACAGTACCACCTGCACCACATGGTACAGAATGCCAACCACCTGCACCACATGGTACAGAATGCCAACCACCTGCACCACATGGTACAGAGTACCAACCACCTACACCACATGGTACAGAATGCCAACTACCTGCACCACATGGCACAGAGTACCAACCACCTGCACCACATGGTACAGAGTACCTACCACCTGCACCACATGGTGAAGAATACCTACCACCAGACCACATGGTAAAGAATACCTACCACCTGCACCACATGGTGAAGAATACCTACCACCTGCACCACATGGTAAAGAATACCTACCACCTGCACCACATGGTAAAGAATACCTACCACCTGCACCACATGGTACATAGTACCTACCAGGCTGTTTTTTTTATCAGATAAGTCAATGCGGTAAATCATAACCATTTCAGTTATCCAAAGAATTAAAGCACTAGAGCAATGATCTCCAAGGGGGTCGATATCGACCCCCATCGGGGTCAATACTCTCTTCTATCTTTTTGTTTTTAATGGGAAAATATCTTCTTTTTTAACTATACACAGAAGGGTCGAAAGGGGGTCGATTATTGCTAAGGAGCAACAATTGGACATTCATATAATTAGTGTTACTCTTCTTAGAGACAGTGTGCACAATATTCAGTGCGATGTTTCTACTCAAGTTTATCCGTTAGTAGATAAGTGAGGAGTATTTACCAATTCTCTATCGATAATCTCTTGCAGTCAATAGGAAGGCACTAAAAAGTCAATACTTCACAGCTCTGACGTCAAAATGACTAAAAAGATATAACTAGAGCATATTACACAGCCATAAAATATTAGTAAATGACGTCATTAAGAGTGAGAGAGGAAAGTGAGAGGATTGAGAGAGGAAAGTGAGAGGATTGAGAGAGGAAAGTGAAAGGATTGAGAGAGGAAAGTGAGAGGATTGAGAGAGGAAAGTGAGAGGATTGAGAGAGGAAAGTGAGGTGATTGAGAGAGGAAAGTGAGGTGATTGAGAGAGGAAAGTGAGAGGATTGAGAGAGGAAAGTGAGAGGATTGAGAGAGGAAAGTGAGAGGATTGAGAGAGGAAAGTGAGGTGATTGAGAGAGGAAAGTGAGGTGATTGAGAAAGGAAAGTGAGGTGATTGAGAGAGGAAAGTGAGGGGATTGAGAGAGGAAAGTGAGGGGATTGAGAGAGGAAAGTGAGGGGATTGAGAGAGGAAAGTGAGGGGATTGAGAGAGGAAAGTGAGGGGATTGAGAGAGGAAAGTGAGGTGATTGAGAAAGGAAAGTGAGGTGATTGAGAGAGGAAAGTGAGGTGATTGAGAGAGGAAAGTGAGGTGATTGAGAGAGGAAAGTGAGGTGATTGAGAGAGGAAAGTTAGGAAATTGAGAGAGGAAAGTGAGGGGAGAGAGGAAAGTGAGGGGATTGAGAGAGGAAAGTGAGGGGATTGAGAGAGGAAAGTGAGGGGATTGAGAGAGGAAAGTGAGGGGATTGAGAGAGGAAAGTGAGGGGATTCATAGAGGAAAGAGAGGAGATTGATAGAGGAAAGTGAGGGGATTTAGAGAGGAAAGTGAGGGGATTGAGAGAGGAAAGTGAGGGGATTTAGAGAGGAAAGTGAGGGGATTTAGAGAGGAAAGTGAGGGGATTTAGAGAGAAAAGTGAGGGGATTTAGAGAGGAAAGTGAGGGGATTGAGAGAGGAAAGTGAGGGGATTGAGAGAGGAAAGTGGAGCTAAGAATAAGAGGCAATAATAAAGTATAAGAGTGAATAATTTTAAAATAATCCCTCTTCCATATACACTATAAGTCTATATTGGTTACCGAAAGATGCCCACAGGAAAAATGAACCACGAGGAAAAAACCCCATAGGTACAAAAACCAACAAAGAAAGTCCATAACTGCATAATACTAATTTAATATTTTGATATGAAACCGTAATGTAGTTTGTTGTGTCCACTAATTTGTTATACTTCACAGTCACACTTCATGATTGTACAGTTGAACTCCTCTATAGTGAACTTAAACTAGTACACAATAGAGTTATTCGATCACTATAGAGGATTCAAGACATTCATAGAAAACTGGTCTTTTTAAGGCAGCCTACACAAAATACATTCATTATACAGGCTACTCCCTTACTCAGGACACTACCTTCACTATACAGGATTTCATGTAAGAGTAAGAGGAGTTCTACTGTAAATAAAATGTCTAAAAACGGATACCTAGCCATTTTGTAAAAGACTAAACAAAATATGTTCACTACACGTACAGGCTACCTAATTCATTACTAAGGACTCTATTAATCAGGATGGTTCACCAGAAAGGATTTCATTATAGAAGAGTTCCACTGTATATGACCTGACAGGGGACGGGAGCGTGTGCTGGACACCGCGAAGGAGCCAACAACAACCCCAACGTCCACCTGCCGCAACTAGGAACAGACATTCAACTACGAGCCTTTTAACCGTAGCGACTTTAATATATGCTACTGAAGCTGGAATTACCGCGGCTGCTGGCACCAGACTTGCCCTTCAGTATGTTCTCAACAGGGTGTTTAGAAAAGTGTTCATTCCAATAGAGAGACCCGTGAAGGGCGCACGCTAGGGGGTGGAGGGCGGCACACCCCCGATATAGCAAATTGTATAATTTTAAGTTTCAGTATTATTGTGGGCTTTCTTCCTTGTGTGCTTTTATACCTAGCTTTTTTCCTTGTGGACATTTTTCCGTGCGGTTATTTTTCCGTGCGGTTATTTTTCCGTGCGGTTATTTTTCCGTGCGGTTATTTTTCCGTGCGGTTATTTTTCCGTGCGGTTATTTTTCCGTGCGGTTATTTTTTCGTGCGGTTATTTTTTCGTGCGGTTATTTTTCCGTGCGGTTATTTTTCCGTGCGGTTATTTTTCCGTGCGGTTATTTTTCCGTGCGGTTATTTTTCCGTGCGGTTATTTTTCCGTGCGGTTATTTTTCCGTGTGGTTATTTTTCCGTGTGGTTATTTTTTCCGTGTGGTTATTTTTCCGTGTGGTTATTTTTCCGTGTGGTTATTTTTCCGTGTGGTTATTTTTCCGTGTGGTTATTTTTCCGTGTGGTTATTTTTCCGTGTGGTTATTTTTCCATGTGGTTATTTTTCCATGTGGTTATTTTTCCGTGTGGGTATTTTTCCGTGTGGGTATTTTTCCATGTGGGTATTTATCCGTGTGGGTATTTATCCGTGTGGGTATTTTTCCGTGTGGGTATTTTTCCGTGTGGGTATTTTTCCGTGTGGGTATTTTTCCGTGTGGGTATTTTTCCGTGTGGGTATTTTTCCGTGTGGGTAGTTATTCCGTGTGGGTAGTTATTCCGTGTGGGTAGTTATTCCGTGTGGGTAGTTATTCCGTGTGGGTAGTTATTCCGTGTGGGTAGTTATTCCGTGTGGGTAGTTATTCCGTGTGGGTAGTTATTCCGTGTGGGTAGTTATTCCGTGTGGGTAGTTATTCCGTGTGGGTAGTTATTCCGTGTGGGTAGTTATTCCGTATGGGCAGTTTTTCCGTATGGGCAGTTTTTCCGTGTGGGCAGTTTTTCCGTGTGGGCAGTTTTTCCGTGTGGGCAGTTATTCCGTGTGGGCAGTTATTCCGTGTGGGCAGTTATTCCGTGTGGGTAGTTTTTCCGTGTGGGTATTTTTTCCGTGTGGGTATTTTTTCCGTGTGGGTATTTTTTCCGTGTGGGTATTTTTTCCGTGTGGGTATTTTTTCCGTGTGGGTAGTTTTTCCGTGTGGGCAGTTTTTCCGTGTGGGCAGTTTTTCCGTGTGGGCAGTTTTTCCGTGTGGGCAGTTTTTCCGTGTGGGCAGTTTTTCCGTGTGGGCAGTTTTTCCGTGTGGGCAGTTTTTCCGTGTGGGTATTTTTTCCTTGTGGGTATTTTTTCCTTGTGGGTATTTTTTCCTTGTGGGTATTTTTTCCTTGTGGGTATTTTTTCCTTGTGGGTATTTTTTCCTTGTGGGTATTTTTTCCTCGTGGGTATTTTTTCCTCGTGGGTTTTTTTTTCCTTGTGGATTTTTTCTGTGAAGGCACTTTTCCTTGTGGGCTTCTTTCCGGGAACCACTGTATTATACTTAACTCTACCATCCAATCTATACTCTGTATCTCAGTGCCACATGTGATGTCATGACGTCACAGTATCTACATGTGCTGTCATGACGTCACAGTGAGACAGTAGTACTGCCGGGCAGTACCTTACTCGTGTCAGTAGAACTGGCTATTTTTAGCACTATGGTGAGATCTGTAGACAGAACTAGCGAGAATGTGTACAGTGTACACAATGTGAACAATAACGCGAAACATTGTGAACAATAACGCGAAACATTGTGAACAATAACGTGAAACAATGTGCACAACAACGTGAAACAATGTGCACAACAACGTGAAACAATGTGCACAATAACGTGAAACAATGTGCACAACAACGTGAAACAATGTGCACAACAACGTGAAACAATGTGCACAACAACGTGAAACAATGTGAACAACAACGTGAAACAATGTGAACAATAACGTGAAACAATGTGAACAATAACGTGAAACAATGTGAACAAAAACGTGAAACAATGTGAACAAAAACGTGAAACAATGTGAACAATAACGTGAAAATGGTGAATTCGCTTAATTTTCTACTGCCCCACAACAACTTTCTCAGTGAAATTGACTTCTCTGCAATGAAATGCTAACGCTAGCATTGATTTTGTAAAGAGTTGTGTGCTAGTTATTCATTTCTGGAAAAACATCTTCAATTTATCAACAACAAAAAATTTGATTACCAAAGTTGTTTAATCTAAAATTATGACAGCAGTATCAATAATTACTACTTCTTTAATATAATTTTTATTATATTACATTTTATTCATTTTAATTTATCAATTTTAATTTCTAATTAACTTTAATTGATTCATTTCATAGGGATTTTTTTTTAAAGTATAGATACACTACAGAATAATAAAATGAAATAAAATAAAAATTTAATTAAGATATTTTATTGATTTAAAGGGTTTATTCATGTAAATATTCTGTTGATTTAAAGGGTTTATTCATGTAAATATTCTATTGATTTAAAGGGTTTATTAATGTAAATATTCTATTAATTCAAAGGGTTTATTCATGTAAATATTCTATTAATTCAAAGGGTTTATTCATGTAAATATTCTATTAATTCAAAGGGTTTATTCATGTAAATATTATATTGATTTAAAGGGTTTATTCATGTAAATATTCTATTAATTCAAAGGGTTTATTCATGTAAATCGTAGCTAGCCAAGCGTGTCATATTTGACCTCGAGTTTCTTCGCTAAGAAAAAGCCACATAAAACTAAAGTATCTCATTTGTTAAAACAATAATCAAAAAGAGAAAGAAGAAAATTCCCCCGTAGTTAGTTTCTAATGACTAATATAGTTAGTAAGTCGATAAATATTAAGTCAATGAAGCATTTCCACCATATTTTCATAGTGCTATGATTTCATAGGTAGCAATTTAACATGAATTATGATGCATGTGGAAAATGCATGTGATTCATTTAAACTTTTAAAGTAAATAAACATAAAATGAAACAGGAAGAAGGAACAGTTAAACTAAAAAAATTCATTGAAGTATCAAATTATAACTAATTAAAAGTTATACCTGAAATAAAAAGTAAATTTAAACTTACCGTTATTATTAAAAGTTTCCATTTCCATGGTACTGTGTATAGGTACTCATAAAAATGTTAATATCACTTTTGGTAACCCCATTTCAATGGTCTAATATCACTCAGTATCAGCACTATCACACAAGGAAATACCGTAGGTATCACTTGACAAAATCACTTATCATCTGTATCACTAATCATCTGTATCACTTAAGCATTGTGATGCAAAGTTCATTCAAGTATCACTTTAGCCATTTTATCAGATACATCTTTATAGTAGCCAAGTATCGATGCAATTAGGTACTATCAAATAAAAAAATACTACCTATTTTCTACCACAATAATAAAAATCAACCTCTGTAAAATTAAAATACATTTAGTCTATATTCATATAAACTGCTTATATTCGAATAGAGAGGAATTAATGTATGTCAATCAATCGGAAATTTAATCAAAAGTTTATAAATTGTAAATAAGATTTAAAAATAAAATAGGTACACATTATATGTATTTAATTTTTGTATGCGTTACCATTTTAATGAAGTGGGAACTAGGTACCTAAATAGGTACCGTAATTTCAGAATCGAATCGTTGATTTTGTTTCTTGAGAAATACAAACAATCAGTACTAAACCTTACTATTCCATTCGATAACTGAATAAGTTATTGTTTAATAAACTATCTTAGTACATTAGGTAATATTTAATAATTAATATACAATAATTGCAGCCAACTAAGACACCGACAACCAATCGTCATAAAATCTTAGAGAAAACTGATTATTCGACCGGTTGAAAACTATATATTCTTAGTGACTTCAAAATACTCCAACATCTACAGTTTTAATTATGTACTAAATAAGACTTATAATATTACAAAGAATTTAAGTTCTTTAACGCAAAAAACTTACAAAATAGTACTAACGAAAATAAAATAAAATACGTTTATTGGCAAAACTGTAGTTTTGTAGAGAATAATTTTATATAAAGGGATTCATACTGAGTTTGAAAACATGGCAATACATGACCCCATGTTACATCCACTTTCGACGACTACTGTGACCCTAAATGAGTGTCGTCGTTACTCTATTTTGTGTACACAATTTATGATCGTTCAATAATATTTTGATTCCTTAATCCATATTGACTTTCATAAGTGTTGATTAGAAAACTTTCTAAATGTTTAGTCTAGTTTTCAAGCATGTGCTTATAAACATTAAAAAATGAACGATGATATATACTAGTCAATATGTGAAGCGGGTTATGATAGTCCTTTTTCAGGTTCGAACTGAAAATAGTCAACTATGAGCTATTAATATCAATAATTTCAGGTTTACTATTCAATTTTTGAATGCCTTACTACCATAAGAATCCAGTACAATAATCTTCCCTACTATATAAGTATCTAGAACACCTTTTGTTTACTTGATAAGTATTTCTTTCAAAGTTAAAAACTTTGTTTTATTCTTGAAAAGAACTTCCGTCAACGAAAAAAGTTTGGTAAGTAATTAGTAGGATTGCGACAATATGCTTTGTAAATCATAGATTTTAAGAATATTGCAGACGAAATGAAATGGTATCGAATACTATATACCACTCCACTGGTGTAGAACCATTAGACTCCGTCTATAATATTTTCGGGATCTATGATTTTACAAGCATAGTGTCACCTCCCTAGAATAATCACATAACAACCTCACTCTAGATGTAATTCATTATTTAAAATAGATTAAATAGTACATTACAGGTAAATTCGTGGCATTGATTAATGCTCATTTTTTTCATTTCGATCAAACGTTCGAGTGAATTAGAATCTGTGCGATATTTTTTCGTGTGTGCACGGGCTTCATCGTGCCAAAAAGTGACCACAAAAGTCCTGTGTGTGAATTATGTTAGAATATTCAGCTTGCTTGCATTGTTAGTCATTCACGTACAGCAGGTTTGATTGAAGGTACGTACACTGTGTGTGCAGTTTGATATAAACCATTCACTTTAATTAATTGACGATGTGGTACAGGTATACACAAAGACCAATTATAATTATTAGGGTTGTGACAGTATGCTTTTAAATCATAGAACCTGAAAATATGATGGATGAAGAGCATTAAACACTAAACAGTATTGAATGGTTCTAAAATCTAAAACAGGCTACAAGCGGTATATAGTATTCAATACCATTCCATTTCGTCTATGATATCTTAAGATCTATGATTTTAAAAGCATGTTGTCGCAACCATAGTGAATACATAGAAAAAAAATTATTGCTTGGACAAAAACTAAATTGGACGGAATTTAGTTTTTGAAAACGTCAAATTAATTCATTTTATACCTCTAACTAAAGAGAATGTTCAACAGACTGGAAAATAAGAAAGAGTAAAGCCTAACTAAGAGAAATAAGAGCAAGGTGCTTAAGAACAGACTGAATCTGGCCTCAAAAGCTATTCATCATTCAACAAAGAAATATCAAACATTGCTCTAATGTTGGTATGCGCAAAGTTGCCATGAAATGCAGTTTTGAAATATTCACAGTGACTCTTTAAAAGAAACTGCATATACGGGTAACCTGCATTGAAATTTATAATTAGGTATTATTGTATTTACCATACATTCAGTTATACTTCATCACCAGTACATTAAGATTTAAAAACAATTCCTGTTTTAAGTGGGAAATAAGTACTAGAAAAAATTCATCTTTGATATAAATGGTTCCATTTTTTGAAATGTTTAAACTTAGGACAATCGTGAAAAAATTTAAAAAGTAGTTTTCCCGTTTTTAAATTTAAAAGATAGCACATTCCGACACTATAGGTGATTTCAACGTTTTAATTTTTAGGTAACCTCGTTTCTCAAATCTGACCTAATTTTTATTGAGATATTTTTCATACTTTTTATGTCAAATTTTGAGATACAAATTCAGTTAAACTTAAACAAGTTTTCAATTTTTTGTTTAAACACACAGGTTTAAGGACTGATTATAGTTCAGGATGTTGAAGGCTGTTAACAATTAGCGATCTATGACTAACATTTTGAAATCTGCTCATAGATTTTGAAAATTGACAAAAATATGAATACCCTTGAAATTATGATGACTAAGAAAAATCTACCCAAGTTTACGGTAGTACTACTATCGGCCTAGAGTTATACTGCCCTGAAATTTGGCTATCACTGAATAATATTGATAATATATTCCATTTCACAAACATTTATATAATATTATTAGTAGGGTTGTGAAAATATAGTTTTAAAATCATAGATCCCGAAAATATTATAGAGGGAGAGAATTAAACAGTATTGAATCGTTCTACACCAGCGGTATATAGTATTCGATACCATTTCACTTTATGATATTAATAAGATCTATCATTTTTGAAGCATATTGTCACAACCCTAGTTATTAGTGTGTACATATACGTATACACAATTAATGCACGATCTATACGGCGAAAGAACAATCAGACAAAGTCAACCACCGACTCCTAAAGAAAACTAGGCACTCGACTTTTCTGTGTCACACCATTGCTCACTAGGTATTACCGCTCTACACTCCTCACAAAAGTAACCCTAACTGCTACCGGTATACACCTGTACAACCATCCATTACCGGGTAGATAGTAGCCCAATAAGGCTGATCTAAAGGTACTAATTTAAAATTTGACAGGTTGGACATTGCCCTCCCGTTCAATGCGATAGAAGACAACTAAAGAGGGGATATGTAGACAACCTAGCTCTTACCTTCCGTTGGGAGGCTGCCATGTTATAGTACATGCAGTCACAGCTGGCAGACAAAGTACCATCAGTGACATAAGAAACGTACACGAGGATCGGTATAGTCACAGGGCAAAGTTCAAATCAATAAATTAGAGGAAAAAAACTATACGCGGTATGGATTAGATAAAACTCATAAAAGACAAATAATGAATTTATGTGGATTTTGAAGAGTGGGGATTGTAATATGGGAATCTATTTGGAATTTTCAAGAGATGGGAATTGTAAAGAATGGGAATTTTTTATATCGGACTAGAGGAAACAAATTTTTATATGGAAATTATAAGAAAGAGAATGGGATTTATATGGAAAAAATGGAAACAAATTTTAAAGGGAAAATAGTGGATGAAAATTTATATGAAAATTTATAGAAAATAGAAATTCTATTATTCATTAGATTAGATCAATCACTTTTCAACTAATAAAGGGATTCACGAAAAAAATTCCTGTATAACAGATAGGTAAAAATAAATTGTATATATACATATTATTTGGGTGTAGTTTTACACAAAGTATAGGAACTAATCATTTATTTACATTATAAATAGTTTGTTAGGTACATTCTATACTAGCAAACGCCGCGTTTTCAACGCCCAGTTTAAGCATTTTAAAATTCAATCTATAGGTACTATAGGTCGTGAAAACACGCTTTTGAAACGCATTGCAATCTAAACCGGGCGGTGAAAAAGCGGAGTTTTAGACGCTCTAGAAATGCTTTGCAATCTAAACTGGGCGGTAAAAACGCAGAGTTTTAGACGCCCTAGAAATGCTTTGCAATCTAAACTGGGCGGTAAAAACGCAGAGTTTTAGACGCTCTAGAAATGCTTTGCAATCTAAACTGGGCGGTAAAATCGCGGAGTTTTAGACGCCCTAGAAATACTTTGCAATCTAAACTGGGCGGTGAAATGATGCGTTCTATTAACTAGTATAAATAGCCCTAAGATTAATCATCATCTATCTCTTACCTGCCACAACTCCCATGGAAATGAATGAGTACTGCCCAGCAGCTGAGGGTTCCGGCTGTGCTTCATAATTCTCTGAAAAAATACAAATAATAAAATAAATAAAAATTGTGATAATGAAATTCACTGGAAAGAAAAAATCATAGCAATTGTTGAATAACTAATAATTTAAGTCATAAATAAAATAATTGTTAAATAAAATTCATAGGAAAGAAAACCTATAACAATTGAATAAATAATAAGTGTTCTAAAACTTCTTACTGTAATATACACCACTTATTTTAAATTTCAACAAGTTTGAAACTTTTTTTAATTGAAAAAAATCCGTTGAATAATTATGGACATGTTGACAATGGAAAAAAAAGACATTCTAAATTAACAGTTAGGAACCCACGGGACACCATAACTTTTCTTCTATTCGCCACAGACAGCTTTTGAATGCAGCTTATCACAAAAAGGCTCTTCTTGTGAATATGAAACCTTGCAATAGAACATATTAATCCAAATTACAACAGTTCGGGGCACCTAGAGATTGCACATGTGTTCCGTTCAAACGTTAGCTACAGACAGCTTCCGGGTAAACTAAATATTACACAATAAATTAAATTATAACAAAGTATTATTATATAATATTCTCAGATTAGTTATATATGAACAACATCCCATTCCTATATTGATTCTCAATCATAAATATGTACTCCTATATTAAACTTTCATTTCAATTGGTATCCATGATACCTGCAGGTATTATAGATACCAATAGAAATAAAAGTTAAATAATATAATTATCGGTAAATTCCTTGTTCACGTCCCTTATCGATTTAGGGACGTGAACAAGGTAAATGGTGTATTTAAATTAGCATTTCTTAACTTAATTACCTATTTCTTTTAATAAAACATGTTGCTCTGATAAATATAAAGGCTGCTTCACACATCACCGATATCCGTCCGGTACGTCACCGGTCCGTCTCCGTCACTCTCCTCTCAGTGATTCGGTGTCAGGGAAAAAAAATATCGTTCATTAATTTCAACGGACACATTCACACTGTACCGGCTCCTCGCAGTGATAAAAAATCACTGACCGGTAACGTCCCGGACAGATATCGGTGATGTGTGAAGCAGCCTTTAATTGACAGAAAATCTAGTATCTTGACTATATATACAAATAATACCAAAAAAGGTTATTTGAAATTGAAATTCGGCGAATTACTAGAGATTTTATTATTTTTTAATGTAAAAATAAAATAAAAAAGTTAACCATTATCCCCCTACCTAGTTCACGTACCTAAATCAATTAGGGACGTGAACTAGGAATTTACCTAATTATCATCTACTTTTTACTTGCATGATCGAAAATGTGGAACCGTTCCATTACTCGGAACTTACCCTTCTTATTTTAAAGAAGACTAACGAACAATACGAATAACAATTACTGTTATCTTCCGCCAGAACAAAAAAAGGTCAAAAGTCTTACAAATATGACAAGATAAGAAAATGACAAGATAAGAAAATGACACAATTGAGAAACATGACACGATTGAGAAACATGACACGAGTGAGAAACATGACACGATTGAGAAACATGACACAAGTGAGAAACATGACACGAGTGAGAAACATGACACGAGTGAGAAACATGACACGAGTGAGAAACATGACACGAGTGAGAAACATGACACGAGTGAGAAACATGACACGAGTGAGAAACATGACACGAGTGAGAAACATGACACGAGTGAGAAACATGACACGAGTGAGAAACATGACACGAGTGAGAAACATGACACGATTGAGAAACATGACACGATTGAGAAACATGACACGATTGAGAAACATGACACGATTGAGAAACATGACACGAGTGAGAAACATGACACGAGTGAGAAACATGACACGAGTGAGAAACATGACACGAGTGAGAAACATGACACGAGTGAGAAACATGACACGAGTGAGAAACATGACACGAGTGAGAAACATGACACGAGTGAGAAACATGACACGAGTGAGAAACATGACACGAGTGAGAAACATGACACGAGTGAGAAACATGACACGAGTGAGAAACATGACACGAGTGAGAAACATGACACGAGTGAGAAACATGACACGAGTGAGAAACATGACACGAGTGAGAAACATGACAAGAGTGAGAAACATGACACGAGATACAACATGACACGAATGAAAAACATGACACGAGTGAGAAACATGACACGAGTGAGAAACATGACACGAGTGAGAAACATGACACGAGTGAGAAACATGACACGAGTGAGAAACATGACACGAGTGAGAAACATGACACGAGTGAGAAACATGACACGAGTGAGAAACATGACACGAGTGAGAAACATGACACGAGTGAGAAACATGACACGAGTGAGAAACATGACACGAGTGAGAAACATGACACGAGTGAGAAACATGACACGAGACACAACATGACACGAGTGAGAAACATGACACGAGACACAACATGACACGAGATACAACATGACACGAGATACAACATGACACGAGCTAAAACATGACACGAATGAAAAACATGACACGAGCAAAAACATGACACGAGTAATAAAACATGACACGAGTAATAAAACATGACTCAAAGAAAAACATGACACAAAAGAAACAAAATACAAGATCATATATTTCACTCGTGTCATGTTTTACCAGAAAATAATATAACTGTAATGACCGAACATTACACGGACATTGAATCAAACATGAACATGTTCTAACCAACTCTAACATCAAATAGAGTCATTGAAGAGCTCATGAAAGATCCTTTTTTCGGTGAAATAAAGGCAGCGGTGTGAATCATTGTCAGAACAGTCTCCTCGATTTATGTGAATGAATAAAAACAAAAGACGAGCGTAGTGTTAATAGTAGATGGGACCTTAAAGTTGCCAAGTCGCTTAACAGTCGCATAGGTATGTGCAGAAAAACGCCCAGTGTAGAAAAGAACGCCCAGTGTAGAAAAGAACGCCCAATGTAGAAAATAACGCCCAGAGTAGAAAAGAACGCTAAGTGTAGAAAAGAACGCCCAGAGAAGAAAAGAACGCCCAGAGAAGAAAAGAACTCCCAGTGTAGAAAAGAACGCCCAGTGTAGAAAAGAACGCCCAGTGTAGAAAAGAACGCCCAGTGTAGAAAAGAACGCCCTGTGTAGAAAAGAACGCCCAGTGTAGAAAAGAACGCCCAGTGTAGAAAAGAACGCCCAGTGTAGAAAAGAACGCCCAGTGTAGAAAAGAACGCCCAGTGTAGAAAAGAACGCCCAGTGTAGAAAAGAACGCCCAGTGTAGAAAAGAACGCCCAGTGTAGAAAAGAACGCCCAGTGTAGAAAAGAACGCCCAGTGTAGAAAAGAACGCCCAGTGTAGAAAAGAACGCACGTGTAGAAAAGAACGTCCAGTGTAGAAAAGAACGCCCAGTGTAGAAAAGAACGCCCAGTGTAGAAAAGAACGCCCAGTGTAGAAAAGAACGCCCAGAGTAGAAAAGAACGCCTAGAGAAGAAAAGAACGCCCAGTGTAGAAAAGAACGCCCAGTGTAGAAAAGAACGCCCAGTGTAGAAAAGAACGCCAAGTGTAGAAAAGAACGCCAAGTGTAGAAAAGAACGCCCAGTGTAGAAAAGAACGCCCAGTGTAGAAAAAAGAACGCCCAGTGTAGAAAAAAGAACGCCCAGTGTAGAAAAGAACGCCCAGTGTAGAAAAGAACGCCCAGTGTAGAAAAGAACGCCCAGTGTAGAAAAGAACGCCAAGTGTAGAAAAGAACGCCTAGTGTAGAAAAGAACGCCCAGTGTAGAAAAGAACGCCTAGAGTAGAAAAGAACGCCCCGTGTAGAAAAGAACGCACGTGTAGAAAAGAACGTCCGTGTAGAAAAGAACGCCCAGTGTAGAAAAGAACGCCCAGTGTAGAAAAGAACGCCCAGTGTAGAAAAGAACGCCCAGCGTAGAAAAGAACGCCCAGCGTAGAAAAGAACGCCCAGAGTAGAAAAGAACGCCTAGAGAAGAAAAGAACGCCCAGTGTAGAAAAGAACGCCTAGCGTAAAAAAGAACGCCCTGAGTAGAACGACTGAGTACTAAAATTGTAAGGTTGTTAGATAAGTTCTATAATAAAAACTAATACACAATTTCTGAATGGATACAGCAGAATATTAGAACACTTTTCTAACTCTAAGGATACTTAAAATGTTTCTCCTATAGATATTTGAAATGAAAATAAATATATATATATGTATATATATACTATACTATACACTTTTTCATTTGTCATACCATTCGCACTTAAGGGTGCAGAAAAGCTACTCCGTGATAGCAGTCACTTACCAAGGAATGTGACAAAAAGGGACACAAGCACCGGTGGCTGCACTCACGGATGAAAAGACCTCGTAGTTGAAGAGCATAACCCTAGCGCTATCCTCCAAAACTAGTTTTTTCGAGAATTTTTATCCGGTACGAATAGCGTTTATGAATACAAAACACGTTTTAAGAAAAATCCAAACTATTTCCCCCTTCTCTTCCATCCAACACAAAAAGATATCAAATATAACACCAGTAGATTTTCCATCACTAATTAGCATGGATAGAATTATAATAAATTAACTAAAGTAAAAATTAAGTTTAAAGAAAGGAAAGTGTCTATAAAGTTTTATAGCTGTAGGAACTTCTAAGTATCTGATAATCCAGATCTATATACATAATGTTATTCTCATATATGGATTAATTTAGAATTAAAAAATATTACAAACACTGCATGCTTGTGGTTTAAAAGAGAAAATCCAACGAAAAAAAAGTGGAATAATATCTAAAAAAATTAACAATTTTATAATGAACACAATTTCAAAAGTTTGAAGTTTAACGAATTAATGCGTATCGAGAAAAATAATCTATCCGAATTCAAAGGTGGATATAAATTCGACTAGGGTAAGTTACGAATTATCGGTCAGTTCTACATCTTCGATCATATAAGAAAAAACGATATAGTATCTTTCTATTTTCATTGATATCCATGATAGATTTTGTTCTTGGGAACTGCAATTTCAAAAAAAAATGTAAAACAAGAGAAATAATAAAAAAAGGCCAGTTAATTTTTAAGTTAAAATTAGGTTCCCTGAGGATGATTTTTGAATAAATCGAAAGCTTGAAAAGAAATGGCCTTTTTTATTATTTCTCTTGTTTTACATTTTATATCCATGATACCTGCAGGTACCAATAAAAATTAAAATATAAATTATCAATATTATACCCTTTTCTCTTCTATGACTGAAGATGTGAAACAAACAGATAATTCATATTTTACTCTACAGGCCTTGTTACACGGTGCGAGTTGGCCTAGCCAGTTACTGTAGTGCAGCTACTCGCTCAGTGTGACCGCATCAGTCGAGTAACTGTCATGGAGATTCAATGTTATGAATATTGAGCTACTGGCATGCGAGTACAGTGGCACAGCTACTGTGCACTGTCACGACAGTTACTCGCACCGTGTAACAAGGCCTTATCGCGTCACAAATACTCACCTGGTTCGTTTTCAGCAGTGCTGAAATATTGTCCGAATTCATCTTGCAGTTCTTGGTCTTCATCAGGGTTATACGTGTGGCGCATGCGTGCTCGAAAACGCTGTGTCGCGGGCATCGTTCAACGTTTCGTACAAAATTTCAAATCCCAAATCTTACTAAAGGACATCCAGTATCGATGCTAACTAAAAGCTCGCTCCGGATTCAATCAACAATTCGAAAAAATAAACAAAAAGTGTCGAAATATTCAGTCAGGAACTTGACGAATTCTTCAGACAAGACGGTACCAAACGTATAAAAAAGGAAGTTTCGTGGAATGGTTGAAAGGTAGGGACGGAGTGCTTAGATTTCATCTGATGGGGTGAAAGAAAATGGCGTCAATCAATCAAGATAGTGACAATTAACACGACTCTAGTTGGTGTAGCTAGCTAGCTACCACGGGAAGCGTCTCACGAAACAAATAAAAGAAAGAGACCTCGAATGAGATGCCCCTTTCTAGCGGAACATTGCCAAGATGCAGAGGGCGGTTCAGAACTATTTCAACTGTTGTTCTTTTCTAAAACTGCTAACAACAGCAACAGTCTTGATGCATCAGAAAATATAATTAAAAGTCATCGGAAATCACAGGCACTTCAATCACAAACATAAAGAATGAATCACTTAGGAAAAAGAAAAACTAAGCAGGAAGTTCTACAATTCACAACACTTTTTGGCATTAATAATACTGATTGTGAGGTGATTTTCACATCAACTTATCGATCGTTGATAAAGTTTTTTAGATATGATGGAATACTGAAATTTAAACAAGAATGAATGAATGAAAATCAATTAATATGAATGGAAAATAATTATAATGATAATAAAATGAAGAATATTCAAGATTGTCTCAAAATAAATATATTAAATAATACTTCTAATGAGAGAGAGAGAAAGAGAAATAACTAATGAGTGACTTATTATGTATTAATTTTTATATTTCGGTACAAATATCCTTTGTTGTTTAATTTAAATGAAAATAGACTAAAAAATGTTCAATGTTGAAATACGTAGCCAGAAAATTATGATTCTCTAATAAAACAATCGCTACTAAGTATTACACATTAACAAGATAAAATAAATTATCGGTATCGAGTATCTTATATTAACCAGATTGAGTAAATAATCGGTTCTACGTATTTAATTTATATCAACCAGATAGAGTAAGTTACAAGTATTAAGCACTCTACATCAACCAGATGAAATTATCGGTACTAAAAGTATTTCACATTAACCAAATAAAGTAAACTATCTGTATTAAGATTTATATATTAACCAGACGAAATTAACTATCAAACACTATTCAGTTCTCAGATGAATTCGACAATATATTCCCATCACTGGTGACCAGGAGTTCACCCCAAAGGTATTCACTTTACACCTCACTGCAACGCTACTACATCAGGCTTGGCACAGTAGACAGAAGCGTTGCACTAGCTATGTCTCTCCAACGCAACACCAGACAGCACACTGCTGGTGTCGCAACCGCATGAGCCTTTCACGCTAGCCATCACAAGCTGTTAAGTATAGCAAACACCAGCTCTTGCTTGGTGTGGTCACACGGATGGACGCTAGAACGGTCGGTCAGTCAATCGGCCAAAGAAATATTTAGAATAAATCTACGGTAAATAAAAAGATACTTTCAATCTTTTTTATTCAAGTTTTAAGTTTAAGTTTGATGAGTAATAGGTACAGATAGTTTTTTAACCGTTGGTACAGTTGTACTACTGTTTGATATCTGGCATCAACTGTGGAGTGTATAAAGAACATATATAAGATAATTCCACACAATTTGGGAATTTATCGATTAAGAAACAAAATATGTAAATCTAGTGATTTATTTAAATTTTATGCGTTTTTTATATTTTACTGACAGCAAGATAGTCCAATGACTGTAAATAAAGAGTTTTAAAATAGAATAATAAACATAATTAAGATATAACAGTAAAATAAACTCTTAAAATTAAATTGTAGTTTTAGTATCAGAAATAAAATATCACCACTTACTATTTTCAATAAATCATTGAAATTGTTTTAAATTGTTTTCATTTAGCGTAAATTAATTGAAATTAGAAAAAAATTACACACAAACCAGTTTCAATTTGACGTCCAAACCCGATATTCATTTCAATAACGTAACGTGAAAAACTAGTTTAAAATTATCACTGTAACTAGATTAAGTGTAACTTAACTAGCTAGTGCTAGTTCTATTACCCAGCACACCACTATCAAGTGCTAGTTCTAATACCCAGCACACCACTAGTCAGTGCTAGTTCTAATACTCAGCATACCACTAGCCAGTGCTAGTTCTAATACCCAGCACACCACAAGCCAGTACTAGTTCTAATACCCAGCACACCACAAGCCAGTGCTAGTTCTAATATCCAGCACACCACAAGCCAGTGCTAGTTCTAATACCCAGCACACCACTATCCAGTGCTAGTTCTAATACCCAGCACACCACTATCCAGTGCTAGTTCTAATACCCAGCACACCACTAGTCAGTGCTAGTTCTAATACTCAGCATACCACTAGCCAGTGCTAGTTCTAATACCAGCACACCACAAGACAGTACTAGTTCTAATACCCAGCACACCACAAGCCAGTGCTAGTTCTAATACCCAGCACACCACAAGCCAGTGCTAGTTCTAATACCCAGCACACCACTAGTCAGTGCTAGTTCTAATACTCAGCACACCACAAGCCAGTGCTAGTTCTAATACTCAGCACACCACAAGCCAGTGCTAGTTCTAATACCCAGCACACCACAAGCCAGTGCTAGTTCTAATACCCAGCACACCACAAGCCAGTGCTAGTTCTAATACCCAGCACACCACAAGCCAGTGCTAGTTCTAATACCCAGCACACCACAAGCCAGTGCTAGTTCTAATACCCAGCACACCACTAGCCAGTGCTAGTTCTAATACCCAGCACACCACTAGCCAGTGCAAGTTCTAATACCCAGCACACCACAAGACAGTACTAGTTCTAATACCCAGCACACCACAAGCCAGTGCTAGTTCTAATACCCAGCACACCACAAGCCAGTGCTAGTTCTAATACCCAGCACACCACAAGCCAGTGCTAGTTCTAATACCCAGCACACCACAAGCCAGTGCTAGTTCTAATACCCAGCACACCACAAGCCAGTGCTAGTTCTAATACCCAGCACACCACTAGCCAGTGCTAGTTCTAATACCCAGCACACCACTAGCAAGTGCTAGTTCTAATACCCAGCACACCAGTCTGCCCGAGTCCTCATAATATTTACCACACTGAATGCAGTCTCATTTTATCTAATCGGAAAACTTTCGTCAAACAAACAAATGACTCAAACGGAACAGATAGATTGGAGAGAGAGATCATTGGAGAGAGAAGGAGAGATCATTGGAGAGAGAAGGAGAGATCATTGGAGAGAGAAGGAGAGATCATTGGAGAGAGAAGGAGAGATCATTGGAGAGAGAGATCATTGGAGAGAGAAGGAGAGATCATTGGAGAAAGAAGGAGAGAGAAATCATTGGAGAGAGAAGGAGAGATCATTGGAGAGAGAACATTGGTGAGATAGAACATTGATAAGTTATTAAGTCATACACGATCGTAGTTTACAGTGAAAATAAAAGTGTTTAACATTACAATAAAAATAATTAAAGGAACTCATTCATTTATCTATGACACAAATAATAAATTTATTTCGAAGTTACTAAATACATATACTTGTATGTTGTCTATAAATGACGTCACGAAAAATAAACACCTGATTGTACCTTATACTGTATACAAAGATTTACAAAGATACACTACTCTCACGAATTTCTGTTTTGAAGAGCGCCATCTGGATTTGAAAACGGGAACTAGAGAAACAACAACATTTAGTTTGTTTAATAATATTTTAACTTTTATTTCATCCATTAATGAAGATTATTTTACTGGAAAATTAAGCTTTACATCAGTAAAAAAGATCCACCTAAATGAAATAGAAAAAAAAGATGATAAACACCAAATGTTGTTGTTTTTCTAGTTCCCGCTTTCAAATCCAGGTGGCGCTTTTTAAAACAGAAATTTTCGAGAGTAGTGTATCTTGTTGTAGTATAATGGTTTTAGGAATTTTCGCCGTGGGAAAATTCGCCGTCGGAATTTTCGCCGTGGAAATTTTCGCCGTAGGAAAATTCGCCGTTAGGAAAATTTGCCGTGAGGAATATTCGCCGTGATGAAGATATTATAGATGACATAACTATTCAAATACCCATAAGTATTTATAAAAAATATAGCTAATTATAAAGTAAACCAATTTGTTAAATAACTAATATAAGAATTTATAATTGTAAATATTAATTGTAGGTGATTATGTAATATTGTATATCTGATGAAACTATGATGCCAAAAATTTATGTTAACTGTTCATATATGTAATTTATATTTTAATCAGTAATCGTATAATTTTGTGTCACGAGAGGTCGCTGTATAACATTTGGAGTGTTTTGATTGGTTGAATAAATAGTCGAAGCTAATTTCTTTGTTAAAAAAATGTTCAGTAAAGATGAATAAGATCACTATTGCTAGTCAGCTGTGTTTTGGCTAATCCTAGTCGGTTTGCGTCACTTCCTCTTAAATGTGTTAAGTGTTCCTGTGTGTTTAATATTGTGAATTTAAGATAAAGCACTATTCCGAGTTATTGATGGTTTCATACCTACCTAATTATTGATTTTTTTTTTATTATTTATTAGGTATTACATTGTACGGTTTAACTCTTGAAATCTTAATTATTTTGCATGGCACAAATATTTCAAAGTAGTACACTGTTTATAGTGCTACATTTAAAATATCTCTCTTGTGAGTTTATGCGATATCTCTAAACCAAAATTCCAATCATTTCTATTTTAGAATCCATAAAAATATTCGTTACTGCGATTCTAACGTAATATGAGGAATAAATAGGAATATAATATGTTAAGTCATATATTATTATTAATATTATTTCCATATAGTTATTAACATACATAGAAATAAATATATTCAGTTACATTACTATTTAAAAATTTTTTAAATATTCCTCACGGGGAATCTTGCTAACGGCAAATCTTCCTAACGGCAAATTTTCCAACGGCGAAATTTCCCACGGTGAATTCTCCGGTCACCAATAAAAAGGGCTTGCACGATGACGAAATAACCAAAATATCACAATCGGTATAATTCATTTCATACCGATGTAAAAACATTAAATTATTTATTTTCTGTAACAAATAAAAGACAATTAAAATCTAAATTATCATATGAAAATTGATGTTTGATACAAAATTGATATCTTTAATAAAATCAGTTCGCCGTTAATTTGTATCTCCTATTCGAAACCCTCAAAATGCAGCTTTCAAAAGAACAGAGTTTTTGTTGTGACAAGTTATTTAAACACTGAAAGCTTTATACATGTTCAACCTCATTTTGAACATAGCTCTCACCAATTATAAAACAATATTGACCATATAAATAACCTCAAAACTGAAGAAACCACTTTATTTTGAACAAAAACGTTTTGGTCGCTGGAGAACAGAACGAACACATGAAAACATTAATGTTATTCATGAACTTTTTATCGAGAATACAAAAATATAAATCAGAAGGAATGAATTAGACATCACTAAAGACACATTTCATCGAATTGTTAAACACGATGTGAAAAATCATCCTTTTAAGATGGGGCTACGACAAAAGCCCTAGCGACAGAAGCCCACACCGACGAAAACAATATTAGTATTCCTGCAATATAAATAATCCATATATGTAAAGTTGGACGAATAATAAATTTACAGTTTTCTTTCTACGGAATCATTGTAAATTTGTATTATGCACCAAATTAGGGCGCTGCTATCGCAGAACTTAATTAAGCCGTGGAGCAATAGTTAGCCTATGTATAACTGTAAAATAACCGAAATGTTTTGTAGTTCCTTATTTATATATTGTTTTTAACTTGTTCCAGGAAAGCAACGACAACCTACAATTTATTTATATTTGCTCGCAGTTCCCATAGTCTAGTGTTTTAAAATTAATTCTGCGATAACAGCGCCCTAATTTGGGGCATAATACAAATTCACAATGATTCCGTAGAAAGAAAACTGTTAAACTATTATCTTCCTTCGTTCCAACTTTACATATATGGATTATTTATATTGCAGGAATACTTATGTTATTTTCGTCGGTGTGGGCTTTTGTCGTGTGGGCTTTTGACGCTAGGGATTTTGTCGTGTGGGTTTTTGTCACCTTTTCTTTTAAGATGCATGTAACTGGCTCGGAATCTTAGAACTGATTTACCGCACAGTCTAAATTTTTCAAGATGGTTTCTGCAAAGAAATGCTCGTTTTAGAGAAGACATCGTGATTGGTGTTGAAGAAGTATTTCCATGAATGTAATAGTCAATAAACGTTAATTGAATGAAATATAGAATTTCATAATATTTTCTATTACCATATGGAAATAAATTATACCTATTCTGAAGTTTTTTTTGTGTTTTTCGTCCTCACGCAAGCCGTTTTTATTTATATTTTTTCAATTCGCTGCAGGATGTTTCATTTAAGTCGTAAGTTTAACAGATTTTCATGAAAGATTCAAAAATTATATAAATAAAACTGTGTTTTTAGATAATTTCTAACTTCAATAGTTTGTAAAATAAACTAATTTGAAAATAGGTTTCCTCTTTATTTTTTATTTATTATAAAATAAAATACTACTATACCTGTAAGGGTGTGTCACAGCGCTACTTCTTTCCTTTAATGGTCCAACTTTTTGGAATTGCACTCCACACATATTCGTCATTCTTAGAGTCGAAATGTTTTCACGCCAAATTAAAAATCTCCCCCTCTTTCTTATCATTTCTTGTCTAGATTTTTTCCCATAGTAAGAAGTTTTCTAATTGCTCTCCTTGTTTATGTTTTTGTTAAATCAAACATTAATACTCTGTATTAATGTGTTAGCACTTGCATAATTATTCTGCCTTTGAACGAAAAGCATGTTTTACATACTTATATAAGGGCTTGAACTTAAAGTTACAGCCTGCATTCATGCTGGCTCATAGATTTGTCCGTATATGAGTTAAAAGTGTAATGACTCACTCATTTGCAAGAACAACGCCATAAATATTTAGTTTAAATTTATCCATATAGACATAAGTCTTAAAATACTGATTATTTTGGTAAAAGTTTCATAATTGTAACTCAAAAATTGACCGCTAGAGGGGCTAAATGTCCTAACGATATTCTACCATTAAATGTACGTAAATAACTTGTACTAAAATGCCTATCCTGAAAATTAACCATTTTATATATAAATTTATATTTTTTTTAAATTCAATAGAGATGTTCCAATATTAATATATAAATGAAGATTAAATTGAACTACTCAACATTAATGGCCGTTATGTAGTTTGTTGCATCCGATGGTTTGTTGTACAGCACACTTATGAAGGTTTAACGATTTTTGGGTTCGGGTATTAATGTATTAACGCACATTCGGCATTAGGAAGTTAAAGATGTTTGAAAACGTGCAGCGCATTCTCGAGATAATACATTCCGGCAATCGTACGGAAAATAGACATTATACAATTGTAATTGTACTATACGTACCTATACATTATACGGTAAGAAAAAAAAAGCTTTGAACGTACGTCGTAAGCCTAAGACTAAGTGGTAGAACGAAGACAATCTGGTCGATATATTGAAGAAAATATTACTCTAAATAAAGAAGATTTAAAAAAACCAGACGAAAGTGGCTCGAAAATATAGTCATCCACTTCCAGTCGTTCACAAGTTCGTGAACGAAGAAAAGCTACTCTGTGACTAGTCGCTTGTCAAAGGAAATATACACAAATTACTGTTTTAAAATGAAGACGAAAATAATTAATTCTAATAATTTTAGGAATAAGATATGATTTTTTTAAGGTAAGCGGTAAAGAATCAATTACCGGATATGGTAATTTCAATAAGACTTGTAAGAAAAACGCATGTAAATATATATTTCAAACAATGTATTCTGTACCCTAAAAAATGAAGTTAAATATTGAGCCTTCGTGTTTTTAAAATAAAACTTTTTTTTCGACTGGAACTGGTCAAATTTATAAAGATGAATTATAATTGACCATTTGTAAAAGTCACGCTTAAAGAGCAGTGGAATCATTTATATAAAGAAGCACCAAATTAACTGACTTTATATTAATTATTATTAATTTTATAAGGATTTCTTTATGTAAACGCAAAGTCACCTTTTCAGTTAGTGAAATATTTTTCTAACTTCAAACTCTCCGTTTGTTATTTAATAACCTGATTACGGTTTACAAACAATCAGTCATTAGAAAAGAGGCAATCATAAATCATTCCTAGTTATCTAAATACAGAAAAACTCGTACAACCGACAATCTTAAAACGAACACCCCTACAAAAGAGAAAAATGAACCGCTCTAAGGCCACGTTCACACTGCAAGCGGAGCGGAGCGGCGCGCTCGAAAAATTAATGTATATTTGACGCTAGCAGCACCGCTAGCTTCAAATATACATTAATTTTTCGAGCGCGCCGCGCCGCTATGCTTGTAGTGTGAACGCACCCTTAGAGTCATGCAAAGTGAAGGTAGTTCAAATTAAAATTAATCAATTTCAAATAAAAATAACTCAAGTACAAATTAAAATTTTCATTCTTATTTTATAAAATATAAACTATGAAAGATGAACTCAAGTATAAATCAATTCAACCATCTGATAAATCTTTAGAATAATATGAATGTTCTACTGTATCCATTATACATGAACTTATTATGATTTGGACGAGTAAATAAATATATGATGAAATAAAACTGCTTTTGCCATTATTCAATATATATAGAAAATTTTCTATTTGTGAATTAACTTTATTTATTTCAGAATTGAGAATTTATCAGAAAAAAAATGCGATATTTAATTGAAAAGTTCAATTAATAAATTGAACTTTTTTAATTTTAAATAGAACTGTTTTAACTTATAGTTAACTTTTTAAATTTGAACTCGACTAATTTTAATTTGAAGTTCACTAATTTTAATTCGAAATTCACTTTCTTTAATTTGAAGACGACTAATTTTAATTTGAACTTGACTTTTTTTAATTTGAGGCTAAAATGGTGTAGTCCTACAGTTATTATATTAAGAGGTATTTCAATTTACATTCAACAATTAATGTAGTATTTCTATTTTTAGTAATTTGATTTTGTTACCCTTTCCCTACACATTTTCTTTGATTAGTAAAGTTCTATAGAAATAAAGAGGTGTAACTATCTATACTAATAATACCCGTAGTGTATTTATTTATTTGGTGTCCGCTTTTACACGACGGGTATTAAACATGAAAAGTTTAACTATGATACGCACGGGAATATATTGACTTGATATTTAAATTCTCTTGTTTTTATTCAATTTTTAAATGTATTTTATTTATAAATTAAATTAGACTATGCAGAAAATGTAAGTAATTTTAAATTTCTATTGAATTCATCAACAGTAACCTAATAACGGGTAATAAATTGGTATTGATGATAAATTGGTATTAATGATGACCCGTTATTTTAACGGGAAAGTACACTAGTTCTATAATAAATTCTTTATTATCACGTATTTCATATCAATTTAGCTGTTATCTCTTTTTTTATTATTTGACCTACCTTATTATTTCGAACATTTGTATAATTAAGTTATATAAATAAATATATAAGATTTTAATTAGTAATAATCTGAGATTGTTTACCCTCATTAGTGTTTCTTTGAAATGCTGTTAAAGAAAACTTACAAAGTTTAAATACTCAACTGAACTAATTCTGTCCGTACAGCGACCACTAGATCCGTATAGTCCTCTTTTAAGGTACATGTACTGTGAGCTTTAAATGTATACAATTCACTGCAATTATACAGGGTGACTCATGGCTTACCTAATTATATGGCCTGATTTTCTGCCTTTTCGTCAAAAAAATAGAAGGTCAATATTTTCTATTATAATAAAATTCAGTCACGTTTTGCAACCAAGTAATGCATTTTAGCTGCGACCCGCTAGGAGCGCAGCCTAAGAACACCCCCTGATTGTTGTTGTTGGTGTTGTTGTTGGGGATTTTGGGAGAATCGTAACTACTCCTTCAATAGTCAACCGATTTGATTGAAACAAACTTCAAATGATAGCCTGAATTATTCGCTACACTTCCTTAGAATAAAAATTCAAAATAATAATTTTAAATGTCGAAATTTGATAAAATATAAACTTATGGACTTGTAATATTTTCCAATTTTGTCACTAAAATTGCTTCTTCTTCCTCAATAATGAATCGATTTGGTTGAAACAAGCTTTAATATGTAGCTTGGTGTATTTTCTACAATTATTAGAGAAGAGAATTTTGAGAATTCTAATTTTAATGGTCAAAAATTAGAATTTAGTATGGACTTGGAATCTTTTCTGATGGTACCACTAAAATTGTTTCTCCTCCTTCAATAATGATTTGGGATTTGCTTGAAACAACCTTCAATTGGTAGCCTGGTGTATTTACTTTCTTGATTTTACTTTCTTAAGAATAAAATTTTGAAAATAAAATTTTTAGTAGTCTAAAAAATTAATTTGTATGGACATGTTCATTCTTCTTCCTGGATTAGGAACAAGTGTAAGGATTATGTCTGTGTGCAATTTTCTTCAGATTGGGTGCAATTCTCAGAGTTGGATGCAGTTATTAGGATTTTGCAAAATTTCCGGATTGGGTGCGAAAATGTTTGCCAAATATTTGATCGTTTGTATTATGCATGTAAATGAACAACCGTATTGAAAAATAAACGTTTGTTTTGATTTATAAATGTTTGTGCAAATGGATGTTATTTATTGAAGCGACCCGCTAGGAGCTCCGAGCTCAGCCCAAGAAAATCTCCTGATTGTTGTTGTTGGTGATTTTGAGAGAATTTTCACTACTCCTTCAATAGTGATCCGATATGATTGAAACAAACTCTTAAGTGGTAGTCTGTTTTTTTGCTACACTTTCTGTGCCCCTTACGAATTTGCCATAGTCTCAGCTCTCCCCGGGAGTATCACCCGGGGTGTTATTTCTTGTTTATCATTGATTCGTGTAATATATATTTTCTGATAGGCTAAATAATAATTTTAATTATATATATGTTAATTTGTATGTATTTAAATATTAATACTAGAATATGAAGCACATTAAAAAATCATTATCAGTATAACTGTATGTGTACCGTAAATTTCTCAAAACTATGACTATCGCTTAGAGAACAGTCATCAATCGAAGCTTTCATCATATATAGCATTCATTTGTTGAAGTTGCTGTTGGACTTAGCTCACATTTGTATTAGGCAACAGTGCAGCACAACAGGAATGACATCTCAGAAGATATCTACAGATGTCGGGGGGTGCTTTACTGATAGGAAACTACCCACCTTCGAAGATTCCTAAAATTATCAATCCTTAGTGAACGAATCTTTGACAAGCGAGGGTAGCTCTAACCTGGCAGACTATCTACGCATACTACTTTTGAGATCCGAGAGTGTGTAGGAGAATCTGGGTCATTACCATGTTTTTGGGTGGGTTCTGCGGTCAAACAACCGACCTATGAGGTGTACGGGATGCCAAATGGAGGTTAAGAGAGGAGATACACGAGCAAGTGCCACCAGTCTATACTAGACCCTAAGTAGAAAAAGAGTAAGAGGGAGAGCATCCAAGAGGAAAGGACTAAATAAATTGAAATGGAACGGCGACTTCTTAGCCCCAAAAACAGATGAGCTGAGGCAACTGGTCGATAGAGAAAAAATTGATGCAGACCTGGTACAAGAGTTTATAGTGGGACAGCAGGATAGGACACCCGACAATCTTGGATAGTCGTCCACCAGGAAAGACCAGAAAGGTTGTGGATCAGTGCTGCACAGGGGAGGGTGCTTCGTGACCTACGTCAGGAGCAGTGTAGGATATAAAAAGCAATGTGGAAGCCCAGAAGGTTTCAGTACATATGGAAGAAGTAGGAACCCTCAGTATGATCAACACATATACCGCCCAGTAAGCATGAAGAAGCTCGAAGACAAATGGGATAGATCATGCGAAACCTCTCCCTATCAGACCCAACGAGATATGTGGCGGCGACTTTAACAAAGCAGTGGCAAATTATGAGAGAGGTGGCACTGTAAGACTTTTTCCACCACATGGACCTGATTACTATCAACGACGGGAGACTAGTACATTACATCAGAGAGGAGGTAGGGTCGGGATGTAGATCGTCTGACCTGACCGTGGTAAAAAATGAAAATTATTTGATGGGACAATCTGGGGTAGGAGACGCTCATGAGTGCTTATTTTGATGATGTGGCCTCGGCGTGAAAGAGAGCAGAGGCATCAAACAATATGCATGCAAAGAAAGAACAGGTTGCCATGTGAAGTGACAAGTGGGACCTTCAGCTGAATGAGGGGATGTGTGAAACCACTCTATTCACCACAGACTCCAGTGATTCAAAATGGAACCCGCGTTTGACAGTCATGGGGAAACTGATGCCAACCACCACATCACCCACTTTTCAGGTGGGTGAAATAAAACCCATGGCTTACATTCACGATCCATGTGGAGGATGTGGCTGCAAAGATAGAGTAGAGGTGCTGAATCCTGAAGGCCAACTGAGGAGCATACTGGGGTTGGAAGATATATGAAGCATCACAGAGTTCACTGGCAGAATATGGGTCATAGGCCTGGTCCCCATAGATTTCTGCCACAAATATGGATAAGCCAGAGAGGAAGAAAAAGGGGTGCCACATGAGCCATTGCTATTCTAGCAATCACCACACCGGTGGAGGTCATTGAGAAAGGTACGGCTGGACCTATAAGAAAGCTGCTCTAATTAAGTATGACCGATGAATTAGGCTTGAGGAAGCACAACCTTAGGAGGATAACGTCAGCAAATACAGTGGCCATACGAACGAAGAAAAGAGACTGAAGTAGGGAATGCGAGAAGACCACTGCTGACATGGGAATGCTGATGAATGCCCTGACAAACCCAGGTGTGAGTGGCAACCCGAGAATGAATAAGCCTAGGAGATGAGGTGCTCCTGCCAAATTTAAGTAGCAGAGACAGAGAAAAACAGATACAACGGAGACGCAGCTGCAGAAGGAGGGTGGGAATTTGTATCGCCCACTTTCCTGGAGGTGAAGTATGATGCATGGTTCACATTCACGGCCCATGTAGAGGATGGGCTACCAAGATGGAGGAAAGGAGCCGAAATGGAAAGGACCCAGTGGAGACGATACAGCGTAGAATATGGCCGTAAATCATGGCAACCAGTCCGACGAGGTGATATTCTCAGATGGATCTGCGAGGGATGGGACAAGGAAGGGCGCCTGTCCTGGGAGGAGCCTGCACGTGGTGGCAGGGAGATGCTGAAGCTACGCACCAACCTTCGAAAGACCTCCCAACTCATTGGCCTCTTCGGGGGACGCAACCAAGGTGTCGCCTTGGGCCAAGCCCACCTACACGTACTACACTTGCACCAGAGCGTTTTTTCCCTAGTGGGGAGATATGAGCTGGCATATCTCGGATTATCTCCCCCTACTCACCCTCTTACTCTCCGGTGACATAGAAACTAACCCTGGTCCCTACATGTGTCCCTCTTGTAGCCGACCATGGACCCGTCGTACTGAAGTGGTCCATTATGTCGGCTGCAATAGTTGGACACATTACAATATACGCTACTCTGGTGTCCGCCAATATAGAAATATCTCACAGGGATGGCAGTGTGAAAACTGTCACCCTACACACAACATGACTCAACCCCACACACCCACCCTTTTCACTCTTTCCTCTCCTCATCCTACCTCTCACCCTCCCGGTCAACACCGTCCTCTCCTCCCTTCCCCGCAGGGAAGGGCTGCAGAAGGCGGTGCTGCCTCCCCCAGCTCCACTTCACCTTCCACGTGGGGGTGATGGAGGAGCGCCTATCATTCAGCACAAGTCCTTCCTCTTACATCACAAATGGACATGAGGGGCACACACTTTTACACTTCTACACTGAACCCCTCACATCCCCTAAACTATATGCAAACTGAGAGGAGGACACCACGCACCATTCCCTCCACACACTACAGACACCACTACACCACTCTCCCTTCCACTTCCGACAACACATCTCTTCTCAAACCCATACACACCACATTCACACAACGAGATCAAGATTCCTTCCCTCCTAATAGACTCCATCGGTCTAGGCCTCCAGCCATCGACCCTAGTGAGTCGTTCATGTCTCGGCGTGATAGGGTAACCCTATCACGTCTGAGATGTGGCCACCATCCTTCCCTTCCTTCCTTACTACACGCACAGGATTGGGAGATCGGACTCTGATCGGTGCGACTTCTGTCAAACCGAACAGGGTACGATCTCTCATATTCTCACACAAGGTCCGTCACTACAACTACACAGGACTACACACAACATACACTCACTGGAGCACCTTTGGACCCATCCTCAGGCAGTTGTTAACTTCCTAAGTGATGCGGGTTTCCCTTAGGCCCACACAGTGTCTCGGGTGGCTGAAACCCGGGTCGCCCCTTCGTCCCGGCAAGGATGTTGGGGAGGCTATCCAACAACAACAACAACAAGGAAGGGCGCATCAGAGGTTTTGGTGGCTACGGGAGAAATAGTTGAAACCCAATGGCCGTAGCTGCTGGGGAGTACTGAAACTCTTTAAGTGCAGGGACGGTTGCGACGCAGAAAGCAGAAATGTAGCTTGAAAGAGATCAGGCAAGGCAGATTTCAAGCATTGTCACTGACGGCAGATCACTAATAGACGCAATACAGGGGGAGGCCGTACAACCAGAGTTCAGATCGCTGCAGGAAACACTGTGGATGGGGGCAGAAGCACAGAGATATGTTGGATTCATGGTCACTGTGGCCTTCCCGGCAACGAAATGGCAGCAATAATCCAATGGTATCAAAATTTTTGAATTCATCAAAATGATCAGTTTGAAAAAAACGCTGAATAGGAGGTTTACGGCGCTTCACAATATTAGAGTTTTTTCGTTTTCTGATAAAAATTGCTGGTCTTGGAAGTGAATTAGTGTCAAGGCAAACTCCATTCTTATTCCTTTTGAGGTAATTTTCTTCAAAATACTTCTTACAAATGATCACTGCTTTCAACTGGCCCAAATCTTTCGAATTCATTCTTACATGGTCTTCCTTTGGTAATTGAAAAACTGCTCCTGTACTCTTCTCATTGAGGTTAGAACTATCGATTACCTAACACTTATAAACCATTTTTATGTAGAATTTTCCAAAATGCAGCATAAACAGAGAAAATAAACTGTAAAGTGAAAAAAAATCCAAATTCAATTTATTAAGGATGTTCTAGCAGTATCCTGACTACCGATTATTCATATATGCATAAAAAATATCTTGGTTTTCTTGAATTTCAATTAACAATGTATTTAGTTAAATCAAGTGGTGAGTCAGTGGGCAAACTAATATCATGTCTTGCGGGACGCTAAAATCCTTATTTTTGGGTCACGTGACTGGCAATTTAGTGTCACTTTAACTGAAACAAAATTTAAGAGAAATGATATAACTGAAACAAAATAAGGTTTTACACCGTCTTCCTCAGCGTCCTGCAATCACTGCAACACTTCCTCTCTCTAGAGTAGTTTGTCATAACTCTAGGAGTTAAATTCTAAATTATTGAAGAAAGCAGTTGCATTGATGTAGAAAAATTGACCAATTTTTTTGACGAAAAGGCAGAAAATCAGGTCGTATAATTAAGTAAGCCATTGGTGACCCACAAAAAAGTGTACCCAATTTAGGCTGAATATAGATATTGTATTTAAAAAGGAATAGAAACTAGATTACGTGCACTTCGCCGCCGCTTTGACCCGTTCTCTCCCAAAATTTAATAAACTATACTAACTGGATAATAACCAATCGTCTCACCAGGTTTCATGCAATATGGTTTATAAATGACCTTGACCTTTAACCGAATCGCTCCCAAAATTCTAACAGATGGTTCCTGGACATTGACCAATTGTACCATCCAATTTCAGACAATTTGGTTGAAGACCTTTTGAGTTATCGAGTTACAAATTCCCTTGACCTTGATCTTTGACCCGATTGCTCCCAAAATCTAACAAAATGGTTCCTGTATATTGACCAATCGTCCCACCGAGCTTCATTCAAATGGTGCAATACTTTTTTAGTTATAAATGATCATGACCTTGACCTTTGACCGGGTCGCAACAAAATTCTACCAGCAGGTCACTAGACATGAACCAATCGTTTTACCAAATTTCAGGCAATTTGGTTGAACACTTTTTCAGTTATGCGAATAACAAGATGATAAATAAATGAAGGGTAAAATATAACCTTTCAACATTCTGCGAAGGTAATTAGAGTATAGGTAAAATTAAAAATTAGATATTTTTACTTGTATCCATTATACCACAGTCATTTATTATTTATTTATCAATATTTGTAGATACAAAGTTAGGTACACTTTTTTGTGGGTCATTCTGAATAAAGAAATCATAGAGCTATCTTCAAACAAAAAGAATAATAATCATCATATCCTGAACTGTAATTAACAACTTGAAGGTAAAAAATCTAAATTTTTTACCATTAAGAAATTGTCTTCCTTCGCCAAACAGAACAACTAGTGGATTCTGAACCTCTCTTCAAATTATCACTACTTTAACTGAATATTTCGTTACGTTGATTCACTGGAGTAAAAAAGTTTTGAATATAATAAAATAAGTACAGAATGCATTATCGTATAGATTTTGAATTTCAATAACCTCCTTAATATTGGTTCGATTTGAATCCAGTTGGTTTTAAAATAACCTCAAGACTTGAGAATTTTATGTTAATTATCCAAGAACTTAATCTAACGACCATGCAGCAATAACGGCACTAGATGAATAAATATTTAACAAGATTTTGCATGTAGCTATACAATTTCCTTCATCACATATTTTTTTCTGATGAGAAACATTTCCATATCCACGGTGGATCAAATACTAACGATTAATTTCGTTACTGGTGCACTTCTAACCCTCCCTGGACATCAGAAAATCCACTCCATTCACCTCGAACAACCCTCTGGGCGACCATATGGTATGGGGAAATATTCGGTCCCGTTTTCATTGACCCAAATGTTATTAATTAGCTCTATTTACTCCAATTTTACTTTTGAAATGATTTTTCGATTATACCAGAATCAAAAAAAAATTCTTTATGCAAGATGGAGCCACACCTCATTGGTGAAGAACTGTCAGACTGTGGCTAAATGAAAAGTTTCCAAACAGGTGGATTGGCAGAGGATAAGATGGCTACATGAACAATGAGTGGCCACCAAGATAACCTGGTCTTACACCTTGTTATTTCTTACTATGGGAATTTATCATGAGTAAAGTTAAATAAATTCAACCCAGGGATATTAATGAGTTGGAGAACAGAATCCTTTTTAAGAAGCTACCATGGAAATGTTGCACAAAACTATACCTAGTTTCATTCCAGATCAATCTAAATTAGTCATCAAAAAAATTGTCCGGTAAACTGAAATATAATTTAGCTATATTAAATGAAATATCAACCTAAATAATAAATTCATAAACTTGAGATTGTTTCTAAATCAACCGAAAGCAAATCGAAACAATATTAAGGTAGTTATTCAATTTTAAAATGTAGACCACTACATGGAACACCCTGTATAATGTATATCTTGTAGAAATTTCGACAAACTTTTAGGCAATATAATAAATGATGGAAAAGCTCTCAAGTACTATATTACTTTATTGTAAAAAAATATTGAGACCAAAGTATATCTCTCTATGCAAATTCCCAGAGTATTTTAAAATTCACTTCACATAAAAAAGTATATATAAATAAATGGCAGTGTATTTAACATTATTATTGGCAGACTAGTTAGTAAACAATTCGAATATTTTTTGGATAATGCATGCATGCACTTAATAGTTGTATGACCCGTTTCAACAGAATAAAGATCCCGAAAAAAAAACCAGTCTAGCTACAGTACCAGCAATATAATACCAAAAAAAAAGTTAAAATAATACTGATTACAGATAAAGAAGTTAGGTAAGTTAATTTTTTTATGAATGACAAGGGTCCGCCACAGATCTACATTCGGACCAAAAATCAAAACACGGCTTCCGAAAACATTTGAGTAGCTACATGTTCTTACCAATCATAATATGTTAACATTTATATATCAATATAATTTTTGAACAATAACATTTTTTATATTTTAATTCAGTTCTGCAGATAACAATTTTCGACTTAAAACTCGTGACACAAAAGCAATACTTTGTTACATTTGAACTATAATACCTACAGACGGCACACTTTGAACAAATCAAGTATTGATAGATGTTTAATGGAACTATTTTTTAAATAAATAATTAAACAATATTTTTGAGAAAAGCATAAACAATAGATATAGTAGCTAACTCAAAATATCAAGGGTAGAAAGAGAACATTCTCTATGAAGTTAGTCAGAACTATGCAAGATTGCAAAATAAACTGAGTCCCACAAATAGTATGACCCTTTTACTGTAGTTATATATGATAACAACATATCAAAATTTCAGTTTATCTGAAATGTTTTCAATTTAGAAATAAAGTATAGTTAAATTCATATGTATATTGTACAATGTTTCTATAGAGCTTTATTATAGTTTTATAAATATACCTGATTTCACTTAATTCTATAAACTATCAAAAGTCACAACATTACGTCATTCATAATCCGTACTAACAAATATTCATGAAATTATCAAGCTAGCTACTAAACAATCCCAATAAATACTAAATAAATTATCACATATCCAGTAAGATAATATCGGAAAACCTGCAGTACAAAAACACCCAAAACTCGAAGTTACCTACTCGACTTTTTGACGTCAATCTTTGCGCTGATCCTGAAAGAAAAAGATAATTAGTATAAAGGCTTTTAAAGATAGTATTTCAAGATGGAAAATATCAAAAAATTACCTTGTGTTTGATATATGATAGGAAAATATCCCAGAAGACTGTGATTATATTTATATAGACAACTCTGTACTCGGAGGGGACGTAGAGGAAGTTGATTGCTTGACTTGGTGGCCAAATGAACCAGTCGAACTGAAGATGAAAAAGGATTTTCAATAACTATAAAGGACAGAGATACCAGACTAGCATTTAATATTTAGAATATTCTTTTTATTTTAAAGGAAAAGTTAATGTCATTTTGAAAATCTAGACAATAAATGAATTTTATTAATTATTCAAAATGCACCAAAATCAAAACTTTCACAATTAAAAAAAAATAAATCAAAATTACAATAGTGATTAGGGTTGTGACAATATTCTTTTAAAATCATAGATCCTGAAAATATTATAGACTGAGTGAATTAAACACTATTGAATCCTTTTAAACCAGCGGTATATAGTATTCGATACAATTTCATTTACTTTCGTCTATGATATTCATAAGATTTATGATTTTGAGAGCATATTGTCACAACCCTAATAATGATATTGCTAGATATTAAGACAAGACTCTTTTCAAGCATTTAATAATTTAATTGAAAATTTAGTGATGTTTCAATAAAATCAGATTATATTGTCTAGCTAAAAATTGATTAAAAACATCATGAAGTTTTAGCTATGCTACTAACCAAATATATGGCAGGAAATTTTTCTTTGAATTCTACAAGAGCTTCTGTAGTGTTCTTTCCTTCCAGTAGTCCAGCACCAACTATGAAACAGACTGCAAAGAAAGGAGCTGCAGCAATCTGATCAACAAGAATCTTCTTGGTTACTACCTTACCAGATGTGCCTATTAATCTCTGAAATAAATGAATGGGAAAGTTATAAACAGAGGCGCATCCTGGAGAGAAATGAAGTAATCCTACGCATTAAACATAAATGTTAATCAAATAATTGTGATAACTTGAAGAGCTAGCTATCTGGTAAAGAAATGTGGATCTTATCTATAATCAGATATTTCTTGTTTTATCCTTTTTGTTTTTAATGGAAACATTTTATCTTTTTTTTAATCAGATATCTAATGATTATTGAGAATCTGAATCGACTTTCAACATGTATTTTTATATAGATTCTTATTTTCAGTAAATAGTTGTAATAATCCAATACAGCATAAGTGATACTATATTTAATATTATCCAATATGTTATTTCAATCATTTGATATTAGCTAAATAAATGAGATAGTCATTTTACTAGGCTAATAACCAAATGGAAAATTTCAAAAGAGAATTCTTTTAGCAGTCATAAACAAAGACAGTTTATAATAATTTTCATTTAATATTTCCATCCAGTAATATGCAAAAAATAAGCATTCAATATTTGTTACCACTCTAGCTAAAAGTAGCTAAATCAACAAAATCACATCAAATAATGAAGCTAAAGTGCACTAACCTTATCCAGCCATTTGTAGAATATATGATGAGGGGGACCCATAGCTAACCCAATGAGAAATAGACGACCTGTTCTTGGCCAGTCATGATGTTCGTATAGATGTACACCCTTATACCTTTCAATCTAAAAGACAATAATTCAAATTTAAAATAACCACTTTTCATAACTTTCATAATACCATTTTGATAAAAATGTAATCAAGTTCATATTTCATTTTATAGATTGTAAAGAGCTACAAAACTTTCAAGCCCACCTTTTGTTGTATACAGTCTCCTAAGCCAAGAAGCACTCCACTGCTTACTGTATTTGTAACCCACAAATAGTCTTTGCTGAAAGAGGCACGCTTGAATTGAAGAAGCTTTTGAAATATTCTTGTTTTGTTCATAGTTACAACTTAGCTATAGCAATTACAGAACATATTTAATGTAGAAAATCTAATTCCTATCTAAAGGAAAGCTGCATAAAATTTTTTATTAGATTAATTGAAGGATTGTGATAACAACTTATAGTGGAAAATTCTTCAACAAAACCATTTTCCTGATTCTGTTATAGAAAAAAAATGTCATATTGAAGTGTTGAAGAATCATTGTGAAGTCTGTGTCACAGTGTCAATAATTGTAGCAGACATCTCTAGTCCATAGTATAGATGGAAGGTATATATAGTATTACATTTTGAATTAATCTCCAAGTAATAATATTGCCATGTAAATTTTGGCTCAAATAGTTCGACCTTAACATCACAAAATGAAAACAAGTTGCCTTACTGTGAAACATATAACACAGGTCATAGCATGAAACTTGAGTCTAGCTCCTTCCCCAGGCATCCCAGTTCCCCCTGAAAGAATGGGAGTGGGGCCTTAGACCTATGTACATAGTATGATAGTACACCTCTACCTTCCTATTTTTATTTCTAATGATACCTTAAACCTAGATAGGTATTCAGTATAAAAAATATTTATGTATTAGCTATCTATAATATATATGTCATGTACATTTCAGTTTTCACTGATCTGCAATATTGACCTCTTTCGCTGAGTGTTAGCATAGCCATCAACTTATCCAAGTAGATTTATCAAGTATCTACCACACTGAATTTCTTCAATTTCATGGTGAGTAAATTCAACAAACATGTCATGATTGTAGATGAGTGATGACAGAAATTACAGAAGTCAGTGGATTTCCAGATATTTATTAATTATTCATACGTTACCATTAATTTTCAGTGGATAAATTGGGAAGATGTTGTTGTTCCATTAATAAATTGTTCCAATAATATTTTTCTCAATTCCCATTAGAGGCATAGGTAGGTAGGTAATTGATAAAAAATTAGGTAGGTTATAATCCAAGTTATCTAGTTATAAATAACTTATAATCATATTAATAATACCTATTCAGTTTTTTAGCTACGACTATTCACGTCTAGCCTAGTCGTCACTGTCGTCTATGATAAGGTCAAGCAGGTAAATTGCGGCACACTAACTAACTGCGGCCTCTAACAATAAAAACATCATAGCTTCAAAACACACGTTAAAAACTTAAATTAATACATTATAACACGCACTGCGCTTATTTAGGTAAGTATGCAAAATTTTAATGTATTTTCGGTTCACAATGTTTTAGAGACTCTCTTGAAAGGACCGCAATTAAAAATTAAAGGGCCGCAATTTACCTGCGTCACTGCGTGAACCTAAATAGTGATAAAACTTTTTTTCCGGGCTTCCCTGTATAAAATAACATGAAATACTCCATCTCCTTAGTCCTTACCTTACCAAGCTTACCTACCAGTTACTTATACTCCCGTCTGCAGAAACTGGTAAAGTGTTCCTAGAGATTTCTTATTTTATCCTGTTCGTAGCAAAATTAATGTAAATATAGGGATTAATTCAGAAGTGTTCGTAGCAAAATTAATGTAAATATAGCAATTAATTCAAAATTGATCGGAGAGAATATCCCATATATCTCCTCAATTAAATAGAGGGAGCAACTCACTCTGGAAAATACCTTAGGCGAACAGATGAATTTTGGAGGCTTAATGCTGCGGATTATTCAGTTCCCATTAATTTATTACTGTATTTCAAGTTTTGCTAAACTCCAACTGTTCAACAGAGTAATTAATCCATCAGAAAACACTGCTTTATCCAGAGTGGGGAGCAAGTAAAGTTAACGGACCAGAATACATTTTCTAGTTTTAAAAAATATTTGCTTTGGTATTTTATAAAAATACAATCTAATGACCAGTCTGCAGAATATGGGACATTTTTAACATTTTCTGTGCGAACAATCCTTAATTTCCTCCTATATTTACATGCATTTTACTGAGAACAGAAGCCAAAATAGAAGATTTCTTCAAATTTTCTTGGAGAACAGTTTACCAGTTCTTGCAGTCTGGTCTAATGACACTCACGTTTGCCATTTGAATGATCTGCAATATTGACCGTTTTCACTGCGCAATCTGTTGATCAATAGTTTGTGGCTTTGTGCAGCCATCAATCGATAGCGGCATAGCGCAACCATCAATCAATTCCTACGCATTCGAATGATATGATTTTTTTAGTTTGTAGTTTGTACATCAAATTGGCACATTTGATCACTTATAATAAGTCTTATATGATATATCAATCGATAGTGCAACCATCGATCGATTTTTGTGAGTTCGAATATGATTTTTTTAGTTTGTAACTTTGTACATCAAATTGGCACATTTGATCACATAGCTATATCAATCAATAGCGCAACCATCGACCAATTTTTGCACGTTCGAATTAGGTATAATACCCTATGATCTTTTTAGACTTTAGTTTGTACATCAAAATGATGATCATATTGGCACATTTGATGGGGTATATCAATCGATAACGCAACCATCGATCAATTTCTGCACGTTCGAATCCAGACTGCAGGAACTGGTTAAGTGTTCTCCAAGATAACCTCTATTTTGGCTTCTGTTCTCAGTAAAATTAAAAATACATGTAAACATAGGAGGAAGTTAAGGATTGTTCGCACAGAAAATGTTAAAAATGTCCCATGTTCTTCAGACTGGGTTCTCGAATGATTGGGTTTTCTTTGTTTATGCATTTAATTAATTGTTTTTTTATTTAAGTTCGAAAATTCATCAAAACAAGATCTTGATGACTATTTTCTGATTAATTTAAGTTCGAAAATTCATCAAAACAAGATCTTGGTGACTATTTTCTAATTAATTCCTAAGTTTACTGTTTTGGAATTTGGCCAAGACATATTGGAGAAATTTGGCCATTTGTGAGACAAATTTGAAATTTTTTGGAGACTAATTCTAATTGTCCTGAAATATGAAATCTTGGTGACAGATTTGACACACTTTGCAGACTGGTCCGACTGGATTGGAAACAAACTTTATAATACTTTTTTATATATTTAATAAGTCAACCATCAGTCGATTGTTGCGCGTTTGAATATGGATTTTGTTAGTTTACGCATCTAATTGTTACATTTAATAGAACAACCATCAGTCGATTGTTGCGCGTTTGAATGGTATGAATTTCTTTAGATTATGCATCTAATTATTACCTAACTAGGTAGGTACCTACCGGTGTCTGGTGAGCCTCTCACTTCGCCGGGCGATGAATGAAAGTGCCATTCCCAACTACAGAGCTGTTTTCCATTTGCACCCCAGTTTCAGTGCGTGCACGAAATTTAGTGTACGCCCTGACGCCATAAAACTGGGGTGTAAATGGAAACCGTTGCAGCGCCATCTGGTGACACCCGATCGCAATCTCTAATGTAAACAAACAAATAATTGAAGTAATTTAAAATAATTAAATAGGTAATTTAAAATAATTAAATAGTTAATTTGAAATAATTAAATAGTTAATTCAAAATAATTAAATACTTAATTTAAAATAGTTAAATACTTAATTTAAAATAATTAAATAGGTAATTAAAAAAAATTAAATATAATAAAAATAATTAAATAGGTATAGGCAAAAGTTAAAAGAAATTATAATTTTTTTCAATAATTACATAATTAAAGACACAAGTTGGCTCTACAATTATATAAACCCAAATTAAGAAAACAATCGTTTGTATACTTATTCTTATTCACTAACTATAAAATAATCACAAATATTCATTCAATATGGCCGTTTGTTTACATCACGTGACCTCACGCACCGAGTTTTCAGTGCACGTACCTGCTATTTTTTGGGGGTGTTGAAATCTCAGGGCGCCCAAGATTTCGGGCGTCGGAATCGTTTTCCATTTGTACCCCAGACATTTGGGGTACAAATGGAAACGGTTTTCTCGCGCCCTGACGCACTCAGTGCGTTCCCTGACGCCCTCAGTGCGTTCACGATAGCATTTGGGGTGCAAATGGAAAACGGCTCTGAACTACATTATAAACCTAACCATTGGAATGTTTTTGTGAATCTAAATGACATCATTAATGCAACACTCCTAAATATATATTTTTAGGAGTAAGCAGTTTCATCAACAACTGAATATATCTTTCAAAGTATGTATTCATATACCTAATGTATAATAACTAATCAGTTTGTATAAGTTTACTCAGTTTAACTGTTTTTAATTTAAATGTTAAGTGTTGTCGTCATGACGTCACGTTGACAAAATCCTCGAATATTCTGTGCATCTACTGCAGGGTACAGGAACATAATCGGGTATATAGTACCTAGCAGACGACACAAAAATATGACGTCCCAACAACACAACATTCCTTGTTTGTGACCGAGCGGCTCATAATTCCTCGTATTTGCATGTTAATATCGAGAAGATTGAAGTCATTTTATAAGGGTTCGTGCAAAAGAAAAGCAAAAATGGCGATTGAACCTTAAAGTTGAATATATAGATATAATTCAGGTGTGTTTTTATTGTTCATTTCTTTAACTTATCTATAAAAGATAGGGTCTTGAAAATATGCTACCTAGGAGCCTAAACTAGTGCTAGTTAACTGCTTAATTGTAGTTCCTATGAATAACAAATAAGGAAAAAAAATAATGGAAATACAATTTAATCAATGCCTAGTTAGTAATTGATAAGAAAAAATTAAATTTAGAAGTGACTAAGTTTAAGTAGGTTTTTCCATGTTTCAAAGTGTGGTCAGATTCGCCATTTCCAGTCACTCGGTGGTCACGTCAAACTATAGATTCGATCAGCTGATTACCATACCCTATGTTACTGTATCCTGATCTACTGTACTAACAACAATAAAACTTGCAGTGTCCGTAGTTTAGGATTAATAGCCTAATAAGTACTTCGGGAAAATGTTAGAAACTCGATAGAATTCCAATCTAGTGAATCTGTAGACTGTACGTCACTGTAGCAATACAAGCCATCATAATTCTCGTTCTTTTTAAGTACTGAATCTATTACCAACTTTTAATTGTCTTTTATAAATTCTTTAGCTATGTACCTAACTAGCTAGTGCAGTAGTGCTAATAAATTAGTAACCAACAATAATAGTCTAGGAGGTAGTTAGACTGTATGCCGCTGTAGTCTGAGCGCCAGCTAAGCGATACGTATCTAAAATCTGAGCGGCGCACCACAGTACGGCGCACCACTGTACATCCTATTAAATACCTAGGTAATTTGAAAGAAGATTAATGATATATGGAATGAATTTGATAATTGTTGTATGCTATCAAATTTATGACTGACGTTACTTGAATCCAATGTTTATGACACGCGCGTTTGACTGATCTGCCATATCGACCGATTTTGATGCTCAATCTATTGATCAATAGTTTGCGCAACCATCGATCGATGGCTGCGCGTTTGAATGATATGATTTTTTTTAGTTTGTAGGTAGTACATCAAATTCCAAGTAATAAAGCATGTCCAAACTCGCCATTTTAATGGCGAGTTTGTGACAGTTATTTTGAGCCCTTCAAATGCAAATGGCGAGTTTTATCTATTTTTCTCCTATGCTACAATGTTATTTTGGAGAGAATTAATGAAAATTTGATCATTGTGGAGAGAATTTGTTGAATTTTGGAGAGAGCTGGAGAGACAAATGGCGAGTTTATGAGACATACTATTTTACTTGGATCAAATTGGCACATTTAATTGCGGATATCAATCGATGGCGCAACCATCGATCGATTTCTGCGCGTTCGAATGTTACGGATTTTCTTAGTTTATGCATTTAATTAATTCATAATTGTATAGTTGGAAAAATACTTTTAAATAAAAAAATTATATTTATTAAGGCAACCTTCAGTTGACTGTTGCACGTTTGAATGATATGGATTTTCTTAGTTTATGCATCTAATTGTTACATTTAATAGAGAAACCATCAGTCAATTGTTGTGTGTTTGAATGATATAGAACTTGTTAGTTTATGCATCTAATTCTTACATTTAATAGAGAAACCATTAGTCGATTGTTGCGCGTTTGAATGATAAGGAATTTGTTAGTTTATGCATCTAATTGTTACATTTAATAGAGAAACCATCAGTCAATTGTTGTGTGTTTGAATGATATAGAACTTGTTAGTTTATGCATCTAATTCTTACATTTAATAGAGAAACCATTAGTCGATTGTTGCGCGTTTGAATGATATGGATTTTGTTAGTTTATGCATCTAATTGGCACAATTTATAATGTATATCAATCGATAGCACAACCATTGATCGATTTCTGCGCATTCGAATATGATTATTTTAGTTTGTACATCAAATTGGCACATTTTATAGCGTATATTAATCGATAGCGCAACCATTGATCGATTTTTGCGCGTTCTAATGATACAGGTTTTTATTGTTCATGCATTTAATTAATTGTTTTGTTTTTATTGGAAAAATATTTTTTTTATATTTAATAAGTCAACTATCAGCTTATTGTTGCGCCTTTGAATGATAGAAATTTTCTTAGTTTATGCATCTAATTGTTACATTTAATAGAGAAACAATCAGTCGATTGTTGTGCGTTTGAATATTATGAATTTTGTTAGTTTATTCATCTAATTTTTACATTTAATTGAGCAACCATCAGTCGATTGTTGGCTGTTTGAATGATATGGATTTTCTTAGTTTATGCATCTAATTGTTACATTTAATAGAGAAACCATCAGTCGATTGTTGCGCGTTTGAATGATATGGATTATGTTAGTTTATGCATCTAATTGTTATATTTAATAGAGCTAACAAAATCCATATCATTCAAACGCGCAACAATCGACTGATGGTTGAATTATTAAATATAAAAAAAATATTTAAAAGTATTTATCCAATAAAAACAAAGCAATTAATTAGATGCATAAACTAAGAAAATCCATATCATTCTAACACGCAACAATCGAATGATGGTTGCTCTATTAAATGTAACAATTAGATGCATAAACTAACATAATCCATATCATTCAAACGCGCAACAATCGACTGATGGTTGCTCTATTAAATGTAACAATTAGATGCATGAACTAAGAAAATCCATATCATTCAAACACGCAACAATCGACTGATGGTTGACTCATTAAATATAAAAAAGTATTTTTCCAGTAAAAACAAAAACAATTAATTAAATGCATAAACAAAGAAACCTGTATCATTCAAACGCGCAGAAATCGATCAATGGTTGTGCTATCGATTGATATACGCGATCAAATGTGTCAATTTGATGTACAAACTAAAAAAAATCATATTCAAACGCGCAGAAATCGATCGATGGTTGCGCTATCGACTGATGTACATTATAAAATGTGCCAATTTGATGTACAAACTAAAAAAATCATATCATTCGAATGCGCAAAAATCGATCGATGATTGCGCTATCGATTGATATACGCGATCAAATGTGCCAATTTGATTTACAACAAACTAAAAAAAGTCATATCATTCAAACGCACAGGAATCGATCGATGGTTGCGCTATCGATCGATGGCTGCGCAATCAATTGATAAACAGATTGCGCAGCAAAATCGGTCGATATTGCAGATCACTCAAACGCGCGTGACATATATAACAAGTAAATCACTCCTTAAAAAGTCACAAGAGATGCACATGCATTAGACATGAAGCATAAGGATGTTTCCAAGTGTTAATCTTCAATAGGAAGTCAAATTTTCTCACTAAACTGGCAACTTTCCTGCCACACTTTGAAACATGGTGGATATTATTTTTATTTATAATTTATTAAGGAATGTTTTCAGAGAAGATGTTATAAATATCCTATATTCAGGATGTTATCATGCTAGTACTAGTAGCTACAATTAGCAAATAAGCATTTTTTTATTATTAACCAAGTCAAGTTAGTTAATGTCCTTTTTAACCAACCTCCCATATTTCATTATTTGTCAGTCAGTTAATCCAGTCTGCAGAATATTGGACATTTTTAGCATTTTCTGTGTGAACAACCATTAATTTCTCTCATATTTATATATATTTTACTGAGAATAGAAGAAAAGTAGAGGATTTCTTGGAGAACTGTTTACCAGTTTCTGCAGTCTAGGTCAGTTTAAAGGTCTAAAGCTACTTTATTCGTTTAGGTGTCACCGTACATTAGTAATCAAAATCACAAATATGTCTAATTTGCTTCACACTTAACATTTTCTCCATATACAATTTCAAATTTTCTTTTTGATTTAGGAATATTGAGAATAAATACCAGTGTTATTCCAGACAAGGATTAAAATTTGTCAGAAGTGACAAGTAACTGTTAGAGCATAATCTAGGTAATAAAATAAGTATTAACTGAAGAGCCCTGAACAAAAGAATTCTCCCTTAATTCAAATCAAAAAATGAATTCTCTAAGATCAGAGGTAAGTGTGATCGAATATGTAATTTCTTACCAAATATATCAAAGATAACTTTAACAGCATGCAGTTTTTTGCAGGTTCTCTCTTGTTTCCGCAGAATGCACAGAGCTCGCATGGAAGTCTTCAAAGGAGACATTCAGATGCTGGCTGGTGAGATGGTTTAAATTATGAGTGCATTGACAATTTCAAGTTAACGAAATAGCTACTTAATTCCATTTTAATTTGAAATTAAGACTATTGTATTCCAATAGGATACTTCACTTGTTTAATGTTAAAATTCACAAAATTTAATATGTTGCACATCAAACTTAGCCATTAACCACAATTTCATTTTCAGCTATAAGAGGAGAAATAAACAGTCAATTTCGTGAAAATCAACAACTCCAAGATGAAAGCAGGATTGAAGAAGTAAGTGCTGCATGATGCAACACCATAAATTAAATTATAAATACATCTGTTTCTATCTAATGGTGACTCCATTGATTATGTGTACTCGAAACATAATTTATGACTTGGTATTTTAATGTTCCATTCACTTTCACATTTTTTGAAAATCTTGATAATTGTAACTAACCTCTTTATTTTTATTGCAGCTAATCACAGCAGCAGATGAAGCCTGTTATTATTTCAAGAAAAGTGTAGTGCAAATGGTGGAGACTAAGGCAGACAGATTAGGTGAACTATGGCTGAGAATAGAACTAGCTGCTAATATTAGTTATAGGAACTTTACTTTGTGTGAAATATCACTAACCTGATGCGAAATAAATACCATGTTCCAAAAATTCTTGTGCAGTCTGTGTTCTATCCACATGAATATATTTAATGTTCATATTTGTACAAGTAATTTTAATTATAAGCTATTGAAATATTATTGGCAACTGGTACTTAAACTTTACTATACTTCAAATGCTAAGATTCAGGCACTGTTCATTCTTATTCATAATATCCAAGTCGACCGGAACATTTTCTATTGCTTGATCTTTTAAATCCAAGGAGAAAGTTTAAAAGAGAACAGACTTGATTTCTAAAAATCTAATAGTCCCTGTTTATTTTTTCAGAGGTTCAGGTCAGACCAGATTTGCTGTATGATGAATTACCTTCATCGGATCCAAAAAAGAAGATAAAGTTTGATAAATGTTGTAAAGGAGACAAGTAGAAGATATTATGCATGTACAAATATATAATATATTAAATAGAGATTTTGTTTTAATAAAAAAATGTGATATTTGGTATGTTTTGAAATATATCTGTTCATAAATGAAAAGATAAGCAAATATATTATCTAGGATGGAATAAATAATGATTATTATATTCTAAGATTTATTCATTTCAATGTTGCTTTATGTTTTAGACAGGATTCAAAGTGCAATCAAAGCTATAGGACATTTAATAACTACCTGCAAATCAATAAATCTATCCCATTAAACAATACATTATTTGAATGAATAACTACTTATTTTAAATTAAACTTTTCTTTTCTATTGCACTTTTAAATATTCTCAGAATATCACTTCAATTAATCTATAATGGAACTTCAGTCTACTCACCCAATTGGGTACAAAATTAGATTTTTTTCTGTTGATATGAAAACTAGTTTAGAAAGAATTAAATAAATAGATATAAGTTAACAAATAAAACCATAACCACAATAGTAAGCAACTACACCATGAGATTTAACAACAATAAATATGACTGAGAGCTGCAAGACTTAATATCTGAAAGGTGCTTAAGTACATACAATTAAACCTAATATATACACAGATTAGTGTCACCATTAACTGAACATAAATTCATAATATTAACTAGAAGAGAATAAAAGGATGATAGTTAAGTTGTATAACTGGAAGATATCCAAAAGTTCACCATATTTAAACTTTATTACAAAATGCTGAATGCTATTAAAGTCTTATTTCTATACTATATCATTATTTAGATAACCTTATTGTTCTTGCTACAAGAAATTAGATGATCTAAAAATATGAGAATAAAAGCTAGCTATATAATGTTTGGCCGGATTATGAAGAGTCAAACTAGTTAGCATTTTTCTAGTCCAGTGACACTAATACAACCTATATTAAAATGAAATATCTTCTGATAGACCTTTTGGATCTTTCCTATTTGACGACCCCCACCAAATTTAATTCAAATTATATTTTTTATATGTATTTTTGTCCATAGAATCCGAAAATCAAAATCGTTTTTTGTAGAAACTAATAGTTTTTGAGATATGAAGGTTTAAAGTTATTTATTTCCTATGTATTACTGAAGGATTGGAAACTTCAAAAAAACTCACATTTTCACGCTTTTTGGTCAAAGATAGCCGTAATTTAGTTTTTTGTATCCGCTAGTTTGTTGTACTGCACACTTAATAATTGTTTAATGACCTGACAGGGGTTTATGGGGGGTGGCACGCCCCTTATTACACATATATTAGCATTGAAGTAATAAATTGAAAATATCACGCAAACTGAAAATATATTCGATAAATGTATTTCGGGGGACATGAAATGTAATGAAGCTACATAAATAAATTCAGAAAATCTTAGTTAAATTGAATACCTATTTTGTCATAGAGAGTGCCAATGTATTCTAGTAGAAGAAGGTACGGACACTGCATTCACCTTCCGACCTAAAGAAGTCTGTCAATCAACATTCCAGGTCTCAATAGCAGTAAAACTACGAGGTAATTTCTATGCTCCACGCATGCGCACATGCTTCAAAAGCTGGTACTGAATTACACAAGATTACCACCTAACTGTTGCAGGTTATCAATGATATTTATTTCACATTTAGAGAATGCAATAATAGTTCTCCTATCCTACATTTTTCTCACAAGCTAAAAATAATATTGAAATGCATTAATATGTAGAAAATGGAGACTGTTTATTATCCGATTGTCTAATCTTAAATCTAAATTTCTACCAAACAAATAGGTAGATTGATATAGTTTTTCCAATTAGAAGTCAATTCAGAAAATAATCTTGAAATAGAGTAGCTATTTCAAGCATTAACGTGGTAAAATGTTTAAAATGATAGAAATTGAAGTTCAAACCAAAATCCACAAAATTAATTTCGAAGATCAATTTAACCATTTTGTTAATGAAAAGAGTTGGACGTCAATAGAACCATGAACTTAAGAGCTCAAACACACTACAAGCGGAGCACTATTAATGAGGTTTGGTATTCGTATGCAGAGAAGCTTGGCTGTTCACACTGCGAGCGGGCGCTTCAAATAAACAACTATATTAATGGCGCTCCACGCTACTCTGCTCCGCTTGTAGTCTGTACGTACCCTAATTCAGACAAATGGATATATTGATATTTTAGAATGTATTTACACTAAGTATATAGCTAGTAACTATACTTAGTTGTAATAAACTAATAATGAATAGTTTGTTTCAAACAGTGCAATCCGATGGTCATACTCAACACTAGTTTTGAAAATAATTAGATAGCTAGCTATTCTTTATTTACAATTTGATTTTTATGCAGCTTGAGGGATATGAAGCACAGCCAATCACAATCCAGGAAAATTGTGATAAATAAAATAAAATTGATGACTGCAGTAGAACTCCTCTGAAATGAAATCCTGTATAGTGAATGTAGTGCCATGAGTAAGGAGGTAGCCTCTATAGTGAACAAATTTTCTTTAGTCCACAATGAAATGACTAATAGTTCTAGAAAACTGATGGCCATTCATGGCAGACTAAAAAAATTTGTTCACCATAGAGAGCAGTGTATTACTCAGGACTGTACAATGTACATTCACTATACAGAATTTCATTATAGAGGAGTTCCACTGCAATTGGAAACATTTTTGTTGCTCAAAATTAATTTAAGTTAGAACTATGTACAATATTTTAGGTAGTATAAAGCTTAATAAATTAATGGAAAACAAGAGACTAAAATCTATGCACTTAAAACTGACTATACATCACCTTACAATTAATAGCAGAAGAATTAAAGTTTCCAAGTTTGAAATTCGATTATTGAGATGAAAAATTTCACCTAATCAATTATGATTCTGACACAAAACCCTTATAAATTTCCTATATCCAGTGACAGTTTTATTCTAGACCATTCCGTACAACAAACAGGACTTTATTACATTTAACAGAGGTCTTTCAATGAACAAATCCGAAAGATCCACAGCCGAAATGGAATATGATTTCCAAACCGGAAAAGATGTTTGGAATTATAAAATGGAATGATAAATTTAAGCAGATATGGCTTGATTATCGATATTATTATGACTAGAGATATAAAATGCTCAGCTAAGTGAACAACAATTCCTAGCAACAACACTGGCACATGAAGCACTGCTAAGTTAAATAGCTGTATATGATATATGGTGACTAAAACAAGAAGTCGATATAATTGTCATTGAATTGCACATTCATATTTCCAATAATAGCTATTCATTTTGGCATAATTCTAGTATCTAGTGCGAGGGCTTTCTTTATTGTATACCTTAAACATCATCAAAGAGACTGCGATCGACCTTGTTGTTACGTACAGAGAAGCCTCTCTCGTCAACGTTCTCGTTAGCAGTTCCATCAAAGTCTGAATACTGCTTGCTGTTATCATCTCTGAAATTGTAATCCTCATTTGTATTGTAGTCCTCAGCTCCGCTGTAGATGCTAGCGGAATCACCCCTCGTTCCATAAGTCGCTGAAGGAAGCAGTTCCATTTGCGCCCCTGACACTTCATTGGAAGCGAGTCTTCCCCCTTCACGTGCGTATCGGTAAGGTCGAGCGAGAAGCTCCTCAGCCCGTTGTCGCGCAGACCTGTAGAGATTGTTAGGGCTTTCATCCATTCCAAACCTCTGTGTGAACTCCTTCCTCCTCTCAACATACTCCTGCTGCCTCACTCTCTTCCTCTGTTCTCGACTGATTAGCGTTCTTCCCTCGTCTATCAAATCTGACGTGAAGCTGTCAGTGCTGATGAATTGCTGGAAACCCAAAGCAGAGAGCAGTCGAGAACCAAGAGAGAAGTAAGTGGCCAAACACAGAGCAACGATCATCATTGGGAAGTAGATATTAAATCCATCAGATATGATGGATATGACGTCCATGTGCCCCATCACCTGCGTGTAGTGCGTCTCCAAAGACTGCTCACCGATGATGTGAGAGTCCATGTGGATCAGTGAGAGGAAATTCAGACACATTGGAGGAGTCAAACGGCAGAGCATCATGCCAGAGAAAATCAGGGAATACTGGTCAGTCTGATGGTGTGGGGCAAGGTAGTAGAGATTCAACACCCGTATTGAGGTCAAAGTTGAGTAGGCACACAGAGCAATGTATGCCATAGTCACTGAAGATATTATCTCAATCATTACGTAATCATGATTACTCTTTGCAATGTTGACAATTATGGCAAATATCGACAGTGTAGGGGTCTCGACAAAGAAGGTGAGTTCAGACCAAACAACAGCCGCACTGACAATAGAACTGATGAAGGCGACCACTCGCAGAAGGTAGCCTTTAACGCGGCACACCCACAGCCACTCTATGGTAGGTGGGTAGAACACGTTGATAACAGAGTGCCTCTCTTTGGGAGTGGAGTGTTTGAAGTGCATGTCGTGAGAGCAGGAGTTGCGCTGAGCATCCTCCAGATAGATCACTTTATTTACCATCAGACCCCATTGAGTTTCAACACGATTGTGATGCTGCAGAGCCTTCAGTAACTGGAATAAAAATAATATGGATTGCAATAATGTTAATTAATTTATTGATATTACAGTTCAATCCACTAGTACCAAACCAGATTCAAATTTTTACAATGTTCTGAATAGATTATTATTTAAAATATTTATGAATTCAAAAAATATATTTTGCAGGCAATGAAAAAAATGGCACAATCACAACTTAGAGAATTAAGAATTTAATGAAAAATCAGTTCTTATGAGGCAATTAAATACTAAATTACTATGAAATCTGTTCATAGTAATAACAGCAATAATATTTGATTGTATATAATATTGATATAGCTAGTTAATTATAAGACACTAATTGAATGATATTACTACTAGTGTGGTGATGACTGCTAATACCTGCTTGTGAATTCTGATAAGAGCTTTTTCTGAAGGCACATCAGAATGTGCAGAGTCACCCTGTGTGTTGCGTCTCATCCTATCCAGCAACTCTGCAGGAATCTTTGACTCGATGGTGTCGAGGTGGGGCCTCAAGGGATGGTTGTTACCAATGATGTTACTCACACTGTGAACAGACTTCAGAAAAGTGGAAGATGTTAAAAGCTTTTCGCTATAGAATAGCAGGATAGATTGTACATTTAAAAACAAAAAACTAGTTAACAAAATTATATTAGGTCAACTAAAACAATAATTTATTGGGATATAAATGCCAAAGAGTAAAACCAAGGTGATAGCTACTCATTTTCTTTCAAATGATATATTTAGAGAAATGAATAACAATGATGCATAACTAACTCTGTAATAGTAATCTTGGCATGAAGTCTATGCCAAATATAATATTTATTTATTTTAGTAGGCATTTAAAGTTTTACTTCAGAACCAAAGGCCATATTGCTAATGCTAACGTAAAAAGGAAATTAAACTACAAGCAAATTTGAAGACTTACTTGCAGCAGATCATTCAGATGGTCCCATGCCTCAGCTCTCTCATGAGCCAGCTTAGCACTTCTGAAGTAGCTTTGATTGAGCATGAACTGTAAGCAGGAGGAATTCCAAAGCCATCTGGGTACCTCCACCAGCCCATAACCAAGCAAGAGTACTAGCCAAAACAGACCCCACGTGTTGGAAGCACTTGCTGCTATTGCTCGCAACTGAGAGCCGTTGAGGTGCACATCTGGCCGCAATGCAATGTATAGCAGCAACACCCCAACAATGAGAAGATAAGAGCCATAGTAGATTGCATTGTCTATGAGAGCTGAGCGAAGTTTTCCCCACACTGTGAAATCACCAGCCTTAGTGTAGGACTGCATCAGAGGCAGGAGTAACCAGGTAAGTACCTGTGATGTCCAGTAGACAACCCTCCAAAGGGCAGGGAACACCCATGGCTCTACCCGACTGAATGGTTCCTTGCAGTCAAAGACAAAATGTTCCGTTGTGATAGTTTCATTTCCATGTTCCTCAACTGTTTTGTTATTGGAATCTTCAGTTTCATTCTTTTTAACAATGCTATATTTATTTTTACCACTCTTTTTGTTGTCTTTGTTAGATTTAGCAGCAGATTTAACCTTTTCAGTTGGAGTTAGTTCTGTTGGAGTTTTTACTTTAGTAGGAGGTTTTACTGTATCCTTCTCAATGATTGGCTTCAAAGTAGTCTTTTCTATTTTGGTGCTATTTTTCAGAGTTGATGTTATTACTTTGGTGGCTGCCTCAACCAGTTTCTTATCATCTGGAATGGTGTCAACAGAATCAGGCAATGAAAAGGCAACTTCATCAGTGGCATTTTCTTGAGTGGCATCCGGAGGAATAGTAGAAGCTAATCTTTTCATTCTATGACTGGCAACAGTGAGCAAAGGTGGTTGACTACTTGCTCTTCTTAGAGCTTCTTGTTGAGTTTCGTGAATGCATGTCTCATAAATTGTCTGAAAGCAAGCAAACAAAATATGAATCAATGAATGAGTTGGAAAATTGTCACTATCAATATCTACATCTCAGCATTTCCATTGTAATAAGGAACAAATTGTAATAAAGAACAAATCAAGTAACTAACAGCCATAAAACTTATCAATTTAAAAAAAACTCACATTTGATACATCCAGAGGCAGGACAAATACAATTATCATGGAGAAGTACCACGCAATCAGGACAGCAACTGTCACAATGATGTGATGTCGGTACCAATTGCCATAACGGTACAATATTGCTGCAGCCAAGAAGAAGGTGAAAATTATCTCAAATGTGAGAGGACCTGCACTCATTTTGATTTTTATATTATCTTTATTTCACTGATAATATCATTAGCTTGAAGCTAGAAATAAAGTTTCTTATTTTTGTTAACTGCAATCATTAGGTATTCAATTTAAAAACATAACTGAATCTGATGTTCTAATCCTTATCATTTTAAAATGTCTGTGACTTAGCTGAATATCATGACTGATTATCTGAAAGCAAATTAAAAGGATCATGAAAATTAAGTAATCTGATGAGCGCACCCATTGCTTAATGGAGCTGTGCGTTTGAACTATATCCTATTTTGAAGGCAAACCTAAACAGAATTATAAAAGGTTAGGTTAGTGGTCTGGATGGGAAATCAGAGCCTGGGAGTAGCTCATGGCTGCTTGCCCCTCCTCCCTTGGGTATTTTTGATAAAATGAGTAACAAAATGTACAGGTATAGTTGTACTTTGCTATTTTTACCTATATTGTTTGATTGAACAGTAAAGTATACATGTTTCACTACTTTTACTTTAAAGATTTCAAGTCCAAATAACATAGAAACATAAGAACTATCAAAGATTTCAAATTGAGGTAGTTGTAGGTTTAACTATCAACTTGCCAAACTCATACAGTAGTCAAATTTTCACAAAAATTCTAAGCCAAGCCAGTTATGGCTCACTATTTAAAATTCCAAGCTGAAATTATCATTAGAACATAGGAATTAATTCAAAATTTCAGCAGATATTCAATTTCTCTAATAAAAAATTGCTGCAATGTTTGAGGATATTTAGCTATTAATTCCTATATTACCATTAATTTTTGGAGGGGAAACTGGAAAAATGTTGGAGGACTAGACAAATTGATGGAAAATGTTGGTAGCTATTTCTCAGATTTTAGAAAAACTCAGGAGTTCAGTGCACCAAATACAAACTGGAGGACTCAGGAGCAGGAGGTAGTCTGGTAACTGCCTACTGGTAGAGTTAATCACAACTTGTAGCAGTAGCATAGCCAGTGTGCAGAATATGGGACATTTTTAACATTTTCTGTGCAAACAATCCTTAATTTCCTCCTATATTTACATGTATTTCACTGAGAACAGAAGCCAAATTACAGGATTTTTTCTTCTCCAAGAAGTGTTCTCCAAGAAATTTTTTTGGAGAACACTTTACCAGTTCCTGCAGTCTGGTAGCATAGGAAAAAAAAAGATATTTCTTGCCATTTGCAATTGAAGGGGCAAAAGGGATCAAAATAACTGTCATAAGACACAAACTCGCATTTAAAATGGCGAGTTTGGACATGCTTCATTACCTGCACTAAATAGTATATACAGAAATTAAACTTATAAATACCCACTCAGCATAATGCGTCTCTTCTCGGACTTCTACCGCAGAGATTTTAATTCGAGAGACAGTTACTCTCCAACTCTCAGTAGCAGATTCAGAATCTCCCGCAGCGGCGCAGCTAAATTGATGGTTACATAGGAATCAATTCAAAATCTCCTGCAGCTAAATTAATGGTTACATAGGAATTAATTCAAGATCTCCCACAGACTGCAGAGATATACAATTTCTAAAGTTGGGCTCAGTCTCTCAGAGCCACTCTGGAAAATACCTTAGGCTAACAGATGATTTATAGAGGCTAAATGCTGCGGATTATACAGTTCCCATTAATTTATTACTGTATTTTATGGTTTGCTAAACTCAAACAGAGAGATTAAACCATCAGAAAAGACTACTTTTTCCAGAGTGGTCTCAGAGTTGTCATTCTTGTCACTGAGTCACAGACAGTCTGCATTTCATGGTAAATTCCACCGACTTGTCGGTGGAATTTTTCTCCAATGAAAATAATATTCTGGCTAAGTCGGTGGATTTTTAGCTATTTATTCCTATGTTACCATTAATTTTCGGTGGGAAAATGGGTGAAATGTTGGTGGATCAGCCAAAATACTGGAAATTTATGGTGGATTTTTTCAGTTTATCAAAAAGTCAGTGGAATTTATTGCACCAAATACAGACTGGGCGTCACAGAGACTTAGAGGGTCTTGGAGAAATGTTCTATATTTTGAAGTCTGGATAAATACCGAAATGGAATGTATAGAAGCATAATACCACCACTGGTAGAGGTGGTAGCCATGTTTCAAAGTGTGGCAGGAAAGTCACCAGCCAGTCTGCAAAGCATGCCAGTTTGTATTTGGTGCACTGAACTCCTCTGACTTTTTCAAAAATCTGAGAAATAGCTACCAACAATTTTCATCAATTTGTCTAGTCCTCCAACATTTTTCCAGTTTCCCCTCCCAAAATTAATGGTAATATAGGAATTAATAGCTAATTATCCTCTGACATTGCAGGAATTTTTTTATTAGAGAAATTGAATATCTCCCGATATATCATTGGAATTTACCACCAAATACAATCTGGAAAGTATGCACAATCAGTCTCCAGATATTTAATTTTTGGGGGAATTTGTCTCCAAAGATTTTCAAATTTCTCTCCGAAATGGTCGTAAATCTCAAAATACCCTCCAATAATTACATGTAAACATAGGAATTAATTGGAAAATCGTCGCCAGATAATTCAGGAGATTAATTTCAAGGTCTCATTCTCAATAGTCGCCGGATAAACTTCACAACTTCATGCATCTTTTGCAGACTGGGTTGCCAGTTTAGTGAGAAATGGATCAAGGTTGAGGTCGCCACCTTCAAGCCACTCTGGAAAGAGTGGTCTTTTCCCATGTTTCAAAATGTGGCAGGAAAGTCGCCAGTTTAGTGAGAAAATGGATCCAGGTCGCCACATTTAAGATATTTTAAAGAAGAAATTTGACTTCTTAGTGAGGATTTTATACTTGAAAATATCCTCATGCTTCATGTCTGATGCGTGTGCATCTCTTGAGACTATCTTATGAGTGATTTACTAGTTATTTACATGTTTTTCAACTTATTTCACCCCTCAAATATGGCCAATATACTGGCGACTTTGTTCATACTTTGAAACATGGGTCTTTTCTGATAGATTAATTACTCTGTTGGAGTTTAGCAAACCTTAAAATACAGTAATAAATTAATAGGATCTGTATAATCCGCAGCATTTAGCCTCTAAAATTCATCTTTTAGCCTAAGTTATTTTCCAGAATGGCCTTCAAGATACTTAAAAGAAGAGATTTTACACCTGAAAACATCCTCAGGCTTCATGTCTAATGCATGTGCATTGAGCACCTCTTGAGCCTATTTTATGAGTGATTTACTTAATTACTTGTTATATACCAAGTAAAATAGTACGTCTCATAAACTCGCCATTTGTCTCTCCAGCTCTCTCCAAAATTCAACAAATTCTCTCCAAAATGATCAAATTTTCATAAATTCTCTCCAAAGTAACATTGTAGCATAAGAGAAAAATAGATAAACTCCCCATTTGCAATTGAAGGGCTCAAAATAACTCACAAACTCGCCATTAAAATGGCGAGTTTTGACATGCTTCATTACTTGGGTTATATATGTCACGTGCGTTTGAGTGATTTGACATATCAACCGATTTCGCTCCCCAATCTATTGATCTATAGTTTGCGCAGTCATCGATCGATAGTGCAACCATCGACCGATTGCTGCGCGTTCGAATGATATGATTTTTTTTAGTTTGTACATCAAATTGGCACATTATATCGAGGATATCAATCGATAGCACAACCATCGATCGATTCCTGCGCGTTCGAATGATACGGATTTTCTTAGTTCATGCATTTGATTAATCGTTTTGTTTTTGATGAAAAAATACTTTTTTACATTTAATAGGGCAACCATCAGTCGATTGTTGCGCGTTTGAATGATATGGATTTTGTTAGTTTATGCATCTAATTTTTACATTTAATAGAGCAACCATCAGTTGATTGTTGGTTGTTGCGCGTTTGAATGATATGGATTTTCTTAGTTTATGCATCTAATTGTTACGTTTCATAGAGAAACCATCAGTCGATTGTTGCTCGTTCCACTACAGAAAAAAATGAATAAATTGTAGTTCTTATTTTCTTAAATAATACTTTGCTAATTATCATCTTCATATTCTAACAGCTTTTGTGATATATCTACCTACTTTAAGAGTTTCTTTCTGAGTGGTTTAATGAAATTAAAATGAATCTGTTGATATTTGATAACTTGATATAAATTATCCTAGTGTAAATTTTTTGTGATTGTCAAGCTACTTCTACTTGAGATCAAGATAATCAAAGAAATAATTTTAAATCATCAATTTACAATTAAATCCGTCGTACCTCTCACTTTTCGAGGAGTATAGAAAATTGCTCTATTAAATGTAACACTTAGATGCATAAACTAACAAAATCCATAGAATTGAAACGCGCAACAATCGACTGATGGATTGGTTGCCCTATGATATGTAAAAATTAGATGCATAAAATAACAAGTAACAAGATCCATATCATTCAAACAAGGACATTCAAACGCGCAACAATCGACTGATGGTTGCCTTATTGAATATAAAAAAAGTATTAGAAAATACTTCACCATTAAAAACAAAGCAATTAATTAAACGCATAAACTAAAAAAACGCCAGTCTGCAAAATATGGAACATTTTTCAAAGACTCTCTGCGGGAGTTTTTGATTGAATTTTTAGAAATTTGAGATCTCTGCGGGAGATCTTTAATTAATTCCTATGTTACCATTAATTTAGCTGCGGGAGATTTTGAATTAATTCCTATGTTACCATTAATTTACCTGCGGGAGATTCTGAATCTGCTACTGTGAGTCAGAGAGTAACTGTCTCTCAAATTAAAATCTCTGCAGGAGAAGAGACACATTCTGCAGACTGGAAAAAACATATCATTCGAACGCACAGAAATCGATCGATGCCAGTCTGTTTTTCGTGGTAAATTCCACCAACATGTCGGTGGAATTTTTCCAGTCTGCAGAATGTGTCTCTTCTCCCACAGAGATTTTAATTTGAGAGACAATTACTCTCTGACTCTCAGTAGCAAATTCAGAATCTCCCGCAGCTAAATTAATGGTAACATAGGAAATAATTCAAAATCTCCCGCATCTAAATTAATGGTAACCCAAGTAAAATAGTATGTCTCATAAACTTGCCATTTGTCTCTCCAGCTCTCTCCAAAATTCAACAAATTCTCTCCAAAATGATGAAATTTTCATAAATTCTCTCCAAAATAACATTGTAGCATAGGAGAAAAATAGATAAAACTCGCCATTTGCATTTGAGGGGCTCAAAATAACTGTCACAAACTCGCCATTAAAATGGCGAGTTTGGACATGCTTTATTACTTGGATGGTAACATAGGAATTAATTCAAGATCTCCCGCAGAGATCTCCAATTTCTAAAAATTCAATCAAAAACTCCCACAGAGAGTCTTGGAAAAATGTTCCATATTTTGCAGACTGGGAATTTTTCTCCATTGAAAATAATATTCTGGCAAAGTCGGTGGATTTTTAGATATTTACTTCTATGTTACCATTAATTTTCGGTGGAAAAATGGCTAAAATGATGGTGGATCAGCCAAATTACTGGAAATTTATGGCGGATTTTCTCAGCTTTTTCAAAAAGTCAGTGGAATTTTGTGCACCAAATACAGACTGGGATCGATGGTTGCGCTATGTGTCAATTAGATGTAGAAACTAAAAAAAATCATATGATTCGAACGCGCAGCAATCGGTCGATGGTTGCGCTATCGGTCGATGGTTGCGCTATCGATCGATGGCTGCGCAAAGTTGCAAACTATTGATCTATAGATTAAGCAGCGAAATTGGTCGATATTGCAGATCACTCAAACGCGTGTGACATATTATCACATATAGTCATACTCATATACATGTTTTTAAACTTATTCGCATCTCAAAAGTCGCCAATATACTGGCAACTTTGTCCATACTTTGAAACATGGTTACATGGGATGATGGGGTGGTAGAGAATAAGAGATCTCTTGACTTGACTCTTATTCTGTTCATACTTCGTAACAAAATTAATGTAAAAATAGGAATTAGTTCAGAATTGTTCGGAGAGAATATCCCAAAAATCCCCCGGACCCCCATATTCTGCAGACTGGATATATAATCATTATAAATCTGAAATCATATAGAATGACTTTCAGTATTTTAATTAAGTCACTTGACTCACTGTATCATTGTATGTGTGTATCTATTACATTTCGGTATTAATAAGTTCTATTTCGATATTTTGTCAATCTTATCTATTCTATTTCTTCTCAATAACATTCGTTAATTCTATTGAAATCATTATTCATAGTTTCATTTCGCGATTTCTTTCCATTTCAGTGTCATTTCGCAATTTCCTTCCATTTCACGAATAAGTCATACCGGCAAAATACCGTTATTAAGAAAGCATTCAAAGATTTCAATTGACATTTGCCGCAGTCTACAATTCTACCAATGACATCTTGGCAAGTAACGCAGCTGTGTCTCTGTAACTAAACTACATAATTTCAGCTTTTTAGTAATGCAATTAAATTTACACATATTGAACTGCGGAATTAGGGAATGTTCTGCCCTGTACACACTAGGCACTAAAATTTGCTAGATGCGATACTTCAGTCACATGTCTGGGCATTAAAAAGTGTGCGATGTGTACACACTAGGCATGAAGAGATGTTGCACTTTTAACTTTAAAAGGGGTAGCTATACGAAAAAAAAGACTTTTTTTTTAAAGTGAAAAATTGAGGTAGGTAGTTAACTAGTTATAAAGAATAATAATTACATTAGTATTTTCATTAAACTGATTCAGCAAAACAATAACTTATTTATTTATTACCTGATTATTTGCATTATTTAAATTTATTAATACCTAATTGATTTCGATATTTTTTGTGAGTTATCTCTTCTCTTTTTATTAGCCACAGACAAGGAAAATCGCGGTAAAACTCAATGAGTTGTCAGATTACTTCTGAAAGTTGCAGCATCAGCCGGAAAAGAATGCCCGCTCTCAATACTCTCTAGGACACATAAAGTTGCTCGAGTTGGCACTAAATCAGCAAGTTTTTAATGTGTGTTGCGAGATCATTCACTTTTTAGTGCCTAGTGTGTACGGGGCATTCGGAGTTATCGAACTTTGTCACCTCTTTTTTGACGATATATAAGATAAAACTGTATAATTTTAACTCTTTATTTTAATTGGTATATTTGATGGCTGCAGATACCATAGATATCAATTAAAATTTAATTACCTTCGCAAATTGACGGAAGGTTATATTTTATTTATTCATCATTTTGTTATTTGCATAGCTTCTCTCATTCCACTCACTTCTTTCATTTCACTCACTTCTCTCATTTCACTCACTTCTCTCATCTAACTTAATTCTCACCACTGTCATTTCACTTCTCTCATCTTAATTCTCTCCTCTCACTAAATTCTCGCTTCTCTCATTCCATTACTCTCATGATCTCATTCCCTCCCATTAATAATATAATTATATTAGCGCAGAGCTTCCTGTATGTGGTACCTATATATTTAGGGCCCATATAATTTTATTTTTAAATTAAACTTCATTTTTTATAAATTAGACTTGAACTTTTTAAAATTAAAGTTGAACTATTTTAAATATAACTTAACTTATTTTAAAGGTCCCCTCCAAGCAATTTTTTTTATTGCTTAAATCAACGAGGCAAATGTTTATCATTTTACTGCAAACCCCATAAAATTTGATAGCATATTTTTAATTTTATATGCTATAAAGATTTTTATAATCCAAACTCTACAAAACCTACTTTACTTCCGACTTTGAAGTCTGAAGAAAAAGAATGTACACCATTTGTTTTGATTGTCAACTTGGGATTAGGTTTAATAAATCTATTTATTATTCGTCTAAAGGTTTGAATTTGGATACACTTATTGTAGAAACGTTTATATACTTTTAGAAACATTTAACATCTCAAAAGAAAGCCAAAAACGCATTGTTTGTTTAAAAACCTAAATTTGAAATCAAAACGAAAGAGTGTACAATCTTCTTTCTCAGCGTCAGGTTGGAGATTTGCTCGATTGTTGCTCACAGAGTATTAAAAAACTTTAAAAGCAAATAATAAAATATATACTGAACCGAATTGTATGTGGTTTGCGGAATAATGATCGTAGACCTTAGGTCTATAATATTATGCGATAAATTAAATTAAACCAGACTTCTTTTGAATTAAACTTGACTTATTTTAAATCAAACTATTGTTTTAAATTAATGTTAAAAAGCTGTAGAGAATTAACATTTGGTGTTGATCATATCTTTTTTTCTATTTAATTTAGCTGTATCTATTTTACCGATGTAAACCTAATAAGGTAATCTTCTTTGATGAATGAAATAAAAGTTAAAATGTTGTTAAACTAACCAAATGTTGATGTTTCTCTAGTTCCCGCTTTCAAATCCAGATGGCGGTTTTTGGAAAAGAAATAGTCGAGAGTAGTGTATCTATCATGTTGTAGTATAATATCTTCGCAGGAACCATCAGATAGAATTTTGGGAGTGATCCAGTCAAAGGTCATTTATAACTCGAAAGTATTGAACCACATTGCATGAAACTTGGTGGGACGATTGGTCATTATCCAGTGTATCAGATTCTAGGAGAGAACTGGTTAAAGCGGCAGCGAAGGTATGCGCTCTACCAATTGCACGTAATCTAGTTAAACTAGTGGGTACCCCCTGCAAAATGCAAGGCAACGTGCTTTCCGGATAGTGCTGGTATTTTTCACCCCAAGCAGGTAAATATTAAATACTAGCCTAGTGCTGTTTCCCAGTTAAAAATAAAGGGTTTTCAATAACATAAATCTTGATATATAGCTCAACCCGTTAGAAGTATACTTTATGTGCAAATTCCGGGTGTGTCATTGTTACATTTTCATGTTTAGAACTTAGAAGAATAAATTATATAGTTTTCTTATATGATCCGATAATTCGTAATTTACCCTTTAATAGTTTCATCTGGTAATTTTTACTCTTTAATTAGAGGACAGGGGTCTGATTACCGGACTATGGATTTGAAAACATTGATTTTTTTTCTTACTAACTTATTCCAAGAAGAATATATAAAGTCACCTGAAGAATCAACAATTAATAAAGAAAAAATCATACAAAAAACAAGTTATTGACCACGCGCTTTCGAATAAATCAGTATTCATTATCAATTTCCTAATTTCAAACAAAATAAGTAGAAATAAAGCTCTGGGTTAAAAACTTATTATTTTTCTATGATTTTTTTTTCTTTATTATCTGTTAATTCTTTAGGTGACTTTATTAATTAAGGTATCCATAATACTTCTTATGATACATATTATAATTGTTATCGTGCAAACGTTAAAAAAGAACTATCTGCTCTTCGATATGACTTAGGGTACGTACCACAGTATAAAGATTAGGGGAGTAGAACAGTTAGTTGTGTGTTATTATTTTTCATGTGGATGGTGCGTGACGTCAGCAATCTTGAACCAATCAGCGACTACCAGTCACATTATTGTGAAAAGTGTATAAATAAACCCAAGGGGAGCTCAAGAAACAAACAATAGCGAATGCACGTGTTAGGAAGGTTTAAATTTAAATGTTTAAAGATAGTAATAAAACATCAGAAAATAGTTCTGTTTTTTTACAATTTTAGGAGACATGATTACAAAGATTGGATAGAAATTTGTTGTAATCAGCAACAATAATTTTCCCGCTCATGACTTCACGCACCACCGGTCTGGTCTCTTCAGCAACGCTATTGTTCAGTTTAATAAAGATGACTGCCATATGAGATTGGTCTACTCCCCTAATCTTTATACTGTGGTACGTACACACTACAAGCGGAACAGCGCGGACCGCCATTAATATCATTGTTTATTTGGAGCGCCGCTCCGCTCGCAGTGTGAATAGCCAAGCATCTCTGCATACGAATACCAAACAACATTAATGGCGCTCCACTCTGATTGTAGTGTGTACGTACCCTAATTATAAGGGACAGCACCGTTGCTCTACCTGGGGATATTGGTGCAATCATCATATTTAACTTAATCATACAAGTACTTGTTCCGTCAAGTATTAATTATCTCTGTGCGGTATGCCCTTGAAAGTTGTACTGTCAGGGATGTATAGGGGTGGAAGGTAAAATGAAGGAATAGAATAAGAAATATAAGATTGAAATGGGAGAAATGAATAGGAGGAATAAGGAGCGGAAAGGGGAGATTGATAGAATGGTAGAAGAATTTAGGGGAGCAGAGGAAAGATCTAGGAAGGTAACAGAAGGATTGCTGGTTAATTTGAAAAAGGAAGTGGTGGAGAGTATGGAGAAAGCTAAGAATAAGATGAGGAAAGAATGTGAGGAGAAGATTAACACAGAAAAGAAACAGATACATAACTTAGGAGAATTATAGAGGGTAGGAATGCAGCAGGAGGTCAGATGGGGGAGTGGAGGGAGAAAACATTGAAAAGATGGAAAGTATCAGTCACAATGATAAAGGGACCATCAAAAGGCACAATATGCCCATCCAAAGATGGCCCCTGTGCACAGCCAGCTGTGCGCTCGACGTTGGGTTAACAACGGAGCAAGGTGAATCTCTCTCCATCACTTCCCACTTGGAACCTAAGCACTCCAAACCGTACTCCCAAACCTGACAAAGGAAGAACCTCCACCAGGCGTAGGAGCAAAGTTTGGGTACAATCATTAGCTCCAAGTTTTATCCTGGACTTGGTCAGTCAAACCCGCCAATCACTGCCACCTTCACAGGGGCCGCCCAAAGGCAGTCCCTGAGACGGTGACAGGACGCAGGGTGTGACCTGATCTCTCTAGCCACGGAAAGGCGCCAGGTTTTCTCTTAGTTGGTTGGTTGGAGTTGAAGTAAGAGTGCTATCAGAAAAGATAGCCAATACTCTCATCTCAACTCCGAGGTCAAGTCATGGAGGCGCTTGACAGCTCAGTAAGCCAGCTCACTGAGTATCCTGTCAAGTCGCCTTTTGAATGTGTCAACAGTCAGGCTGCTGACAACATTTTCTGGCAGTCTGTTCCAGACATTACAGATCTTTACCAGCATGAAGTTCTCCAGCTGAGCAGTGGTGAACCGAGGCGGAACCACCTTCCACCCGTGGTTGCGGGTGGGGTTCACACACAGCGAAAAGTAGTCTTCGGGATCAACTCGACATATCCCTCGAAGGATCTTAAAAGTCTCAATGAGTTGACCCCTCAAACGTCGCTGCTCAAGCGTGAAGAGGCCCAGGTCTTTTAACCGACGTGCGTATCCCTTGGATCGGATTTCAGGTACAAGTTTAGTCGCCCTCGCTTGCACCCGTTCCAACCGCTGGACATCTGATCTCAACGTCGGTGACCAGAACTGGACCGCAAACTCCAAAAGAGGTCTTACAAGAGAGTTGTACAGTGTGAGGACTGTCTCTGTATCTGAATTGCCTCTTGATGTACCCTAGGATCTTGTTTGCTCTCTTCTCAGCTTCCAGGCACTGTCGAGAGAACTTGAGATCCCTGGTGATCATAACTCCAAGATCCTTCTGTACATCAGTGGGTCCTATTTGGGCTCCAAGTAGCGTGTAGACAGCTTCAGCGTTCCTACAACCAGCATGAAGTACTCTACACTTGTCCACATTGAAGGGCATCTGCCACTTTTCCGACCATTCTCCGATCTTGAAAAGATCAAGTTGGAGTTGTCCGATGGCCTCTGGACTTGCAGCGTTGATGCCAATCTTTGTGTCATCAGCAAACTTGGTTACCCTACTGACGAGTCCTACGTCAAGGTCATTTATGTAAATAATAAAGAGCAGAGGACCAAGGACTGAGCCCTGGGGAACTCCGCTGGTTACGGAGCTCCACACAGAGGCCACGCCATTGACCGTCACTCTTTGTCGTCTGTTATTTAGCCATGACCTGATCCATTGTAGAACTCGACCACCCACACCAATATCTGCTATTTTCGCCATTAACCTCTTGTGAGGTACCTTGTCAAATGCCTTCTTGAAATCAAGGTAGACGATGTCAACAGCTTTGGATTTGTCATGCTCCTGAAGAACGTAGTAGAAGAACTCTAGTAAGTTTGTCAGGCATGACTTCCCGCGAAGAAAGCCATGCTGACTTTTTCCTATGAGCTGGTGTTCTTCCAGGTGATCCACAATCCTATCCTTGATGATGGATTCTAGCAGCTTTCCAGGAACCGATGTTAAACTAATCGGCCTGTAGTTACTACTGTTAGTGGTCTCACCTGTCTTGAAGATTGGGGTCACATCCGCGATCCTCATGTCGTCGGCGACCTCGCCCGATTCCAAAGAGACATTGAAGATCTGTTGCAGATGTGCCGCCAAAACATCCTTCACGTTCTTCATCACTGTCGGTAAGAATCCATCAGGACCAGCTGCCTTGTTAGGGTCCAGCTTGCCAAGTTTGTCCACTACCTCCTCAACAGTACAAACAATCTCAGTCAGTGGCATTCGTCCCTCGTAGTAGACTACGGGGTCAGGGGTGCCAAGCGCATCCTCCCTGGTGAAGACACTGACGAAATAACTGTTGAGTTCGGCGACGATGTCGGCATCCGAAGTTGCCAACATACCTTTGGTTGTCCTGATTGGTCCGATGGAGCTTCTGGTGGGCTTTCTGCTATTGACATAAGCGAAGAACTATTTAGGGTTGCCCTTACAGGCCAATGCAACTCTGTATTCCTCCGCTACTTTAGCTTGCCGCACCATTCTTTTGACCAATCTCCGTTGGTCTGTGAGAAGTCTCTCAGTTTCCGGTGAAGAATGAGTCTTGAATGAGACGTAGAGTCGTTTCCTTCTCTTTATCTCTCTGCCAAGCTCGTTATGGAACCATTTAGGACGAACCTTCATGGAACCACCTACCCTTTTCCTAGGTATGCATCGGTCCTGGATCGAGATGGAGTTTGCCTTAAAGCCCCGCCACATCTGATCAGGTGAAGCTGGAAGTTGAGGACGTAATGCCTGCAGATCACGAGTGAAACTGTCGTAATCAGCTCTTCTCAGATTCAGCATATTTCTATGAGAGATCTTTTCTTGTTCCACTTTGACTCCCACTCTAAAAGAAACGGCATTATGGTCACTGGTACCCAGACATTCACCAACCGAGACCTGAGAAACCAGATCTTCGTCGGTAGTGAATATGAGGTCCAGTGCATTTTCGCCTCTAGTGGGAGTTCTTACCATCTGGGAGAGGAAGTTGTCGTTCGAAAATTCGATCAACCTACCTCCCTCTCCATCCGAGACTCTTGTGCTCCAATCCACTCTGCAGTTGAAATCTCCCAACACAATGGCCGTTTCATCCTGCAGAAGGTCAGTGAGAGCAGTGTAGAGATCTCGGTCGTGGTCTCTCGTCTGGTGGGGTGGTCTGTAGAGCAGGTAAAGGTGGAGTGTGACTTCCGCTCGGACCTCTATCCCTAGTAACTCATACGGTGAGTCGATGGGTATGAGAGCCGCGTCAATGTGACAGCGAACATAGATCATCACTCCTCCACCTGCTCTGTTGCCACGATCCCTGTGGAACATTTTATACCCGGGCAGGTGATACTCTCCCTCAAAATCTCGTTTCTCTGTGTCCAGCCAGGTCTCAGTGATGCAGATGATGTCGAGACATTCAACAGCCACCATACATCTAAACTCCTGCAGCTTATTCCTGATAGACCGAGCATTGAAGAGTATCATTCGGAGGTCCCTCACCGACCTCTAAGTCCTAGCCCGTTTCCCTGGTTTTCATCGGCGCAGTCTTCATAACCTGAGCCGTCGTCAGAGTCATCAGGCTCTGGGGTCGGCTCAGGGGGATCTGGGGTGGGGTCAGGGTGATGTGGTTGAAAGATGGTTGAAGATGTAAGAAAGAGGTGTAGTGAAGGATCAAATAGAAATAAAAGGGAAATTGATGCCTTAAAGAGCTCCATAGGAAGTGGGGTTGAGCTTGTGAGTCAGGGAGAGAAGAAATGGAGAAACTAAAGGTTGAAGTAGCTAGTATGGGAGCACAGGAGATTGGAGTTGAAAGAGGAGGGGGAAAGATAAAAGAGATAGAAATGAAACTGGAAGATCTGAAGAAAGAGAAAAGGAAGAAAAATATAGTGATCTTTAATCTTGCAGAGTCCAACAAACAAGAACCAAACGAACGGTACAAAGAAGACGAGAGACTATGCAGGAAACTGGTAGAAGAAGAATTAGAAGTAACTGATGCCCAAATGGTGAATATGATTAGATTGGGCAAGAGAATGGAAAATGGCAGTGGTACCAGACCACTCTTAGTTAAATTGGGGAGTGAAGAGCAGAGAAATGAAATATTGTATGTAACGAAGAGACTGAGAAACTCAACAAGATTTAGAAATGTGTACATAAATAGAGACATGACAGCGAATGAGAGGGAGATTGATAGGAAGCTGAGGGAGGAATTGAAGGAGAGAAGAAATGCGGAGGAAGGTGCTACGTTTGTCATAAGAAAGAGAAAAGTGGTTAGGATTGAGAGAGAGGACGAGGAAGAAGATAGAAGAAATAACAATGAAGTGAGGGGTGGGGTCAAATCTAAAATAAGAGGAAACCAGCAAAATTTTCATTGGAGGATGCAGGGGGGGGATGGGGATGTGAGGGGGAGAGCCGCGAGGGGTTACCTGAGAGGTGCGGGAGCAGAGGTGAGAGATGTGATGTGTGTAAGACTGATGAATGTGCAGGGGTTGAGTAGGGTGAAGAGCTCAGAGATGTTTGACATGGTAAATGGGAACATGCTGATGTTTTCAACTGAGACTCAGAAGAAGGTGGATGATGTTAGGTTGGAGGGAGGAATGAGGGTGTGACAAAGTATGAGGGAGATGCAGGATAGAAAGGGAGGAGGGCTCATGTGTGTATATAGAGAAAGTGATGATATAGATTTGGAGAAGAGGGAGACAATCAGCTGAGACTTATTGCATTTAAGGAGAAGCAATGGTTAGCTTAAAATTACAGTGGTGTTGGTTTATTTGAGGACGGGTAATGAAGTAGAGGTGGAGGTATTTAATAGGGGAATCATTGGGGAGTGTGAAACAATAGTGGGGGATGTTGGGGATGGGGAGGGTGTTTTGTTGCTTGGTGACTTAAATGGCCATCTGGGTTACTTAGGTTACCAAGAATAGAATAAAAATGGGAGACTGATAAATAACTTTTTGGAGAAATGTGACTTGATTTTACTGAACTCCGATGAGAAATGTGATGGGACTTACACCTGGGAGAGAGGAGAGCAGAGAAGTGCAATTGATCTAGTAATGACAAATGAGATACTGTATGGGAGATTTGTGGAGATGAAGGATGAAGGCAGGGAGGTGGTGGAGTTCTCAGACCATTGTGTGGTTGACACTTATTTTAGGATAGGTGTGAAGGAGGAGGGGCAGGAGACTGATCATTGGCATGAAGCAAACTATTACAAGTTTACTGAAGAAAAGAGTGAAAATTTTAAAGTTGGAGTTGAGGAGGAGTTATCAGGGATGAGAGAGATGAGCATAGAATCAGTGAATGGCGTTATGAAGAGTGTAGCAGAAAGAACGCTCAGGGCAAAGTATAGGAGAAGAGTCGAGAAGAATGGGAAGATTGAGCAGCCATGGATGAATGACATGATAAGGGATGAAATCAAGAAAAGAAGAAAGCTGAATAAGGAACATAGGAACTGAAGGAGGGGTGGAGGGAAAGAAGAAAGCGTGGGGGAGATATGTGGGGCAGAAGGAGAGAGTGACAGTTGATAGTGGGAGAGATGAGACAACATGAGGAGAGACTGGCTGAAGAAATAAAAGGAGGCAATAGAGGAAAAGATCTGTGGGAAAGGATCAACAAACTGAGAGGGAAAGAAAATAAAAGAGAGGATCTGAAAATATATGACTTGGAGGGCAGAAGACTGGAAGGTGAAGAGATGAGGGAGGAGGTGAGAAATTTTTGGCAGGGCATTTACAAAATGCACCCAAACAGAATGGAGGAAGTGTGAACTGAGGAGGCCAGGGTGATATATGAGGAGGATTTGGAGGTAAGAAGGAGACAGGAGAGAGAAGAACTAAGGCATGAGGGACCTATTTTGCCGAGAATTGTGTTGAATCCCTATAGACATATGAAAGTGTTGGATGTGGAAATAAACAAGGAGGAGATAGGAAGAATCATTGGAAAGTTGAAAAATAGGAAAGCAGGAAGAGGAGATGGAATGAAACCAGAAATGTACAAAATATTGGGAAAAAGTGAAAAGTTTATGGAGGGAGTGGAGGGCAGTTTTAAAAGAGTGCTGGAGACAGGGGAGATACCGGAGAGCTGGAAGAGATCGAGGACTGTAATGATAAGGAAAAAGAGAAAACCAACAGTGGCGGACCTCAGACCGATTGCAATGACTGATATATCCTATAAAATTTTGATGGCAGTATTGAGGGACCGGATTGAAGAACAGATTGGTAGGAATGGAATGAGGAGGGATGAACAGGTGGGGTTTACAGCTGGAGGCATGATAGCGAAAAAATTTGTTTATGCTGCAGGAGTGTGTGCACGAGGCATACAGAAGGAGAGAGGAGCTGGTGCTGGTGGCAATTGACTTCAGGAAAGCATATGATTCGATAAAGAGAGAGGCGGTGTTGGAGGTGCTGAAGGAGTATAGGATTGACGGAAGAGTGATAGATTTGTTTAAGAAGGTGTACTGCAATGATAGTACCATAGTGGAGTTTGGAGGGGAGGATTTGGAGATGGAGGTGCAGAGTGGGATCCGACAGGGGTGTACAGCATCAACTGTCCTGTTCAAGCTGATCACTTTCAAAATGATAGAAGCTCTGAGAGGGAAGATAAGTGGTGTGCATGTGGGGGAGGTGAGGGTGAGAAGTCTGTTCTATGCAGATGATGGGTTGTTGGTGTGTAGAAGTGTGGTGGAGGCGGAGGAGGGAATAGAGGAGAGTGGCAAGAGGTTATGGCCTAAAAGTGAATACTGAGAAGAGTCAGTGCTTGTTGTACAATGTGAGAGATGAGGTGAGAGAAGTTGGAGGGATGGAAGTGGTTGAAGAAATTAGGTACCTTGGAGTGAAGGTTATGAACAGGAGAAATATGTTTGAGGGACACAGGAAAGACATGGTTAATAGAGCTAAATTGATGAGCAACTTGACATATTCGGTGATTGAGAGGAGCTGCCATAAAATGCTGGTAGGGAAGAGTTATTGGAAGGGAGTGGTTCTGCCGAGGGTCTTGTATGGTGCGGAGGTGGTCGGATTGAGGGTTAAAGAGATGGATAGTATCCAGAGGCAAGAAAATGCTGCAATGAGGAGGATGTTGGGAGCGAGCAGAGTGTGGCGGTGGCTGGGATGAGGGGAGATGTGGGAATTAGTACAGTGAGGAGCAGAGTGGCCAGAGGGAGACTACAGTACATGAGGAGAGTTGAACAGGGAGATAATGAGTTGCTGAGGAGAGTGATGGGAGTAGCTAAAAGGAGGGGAAGTGAATGGGTGAAGGAGACAAGGAAGTGTATGAATTGGGCAGGTATTGAGGAGGAACTGAAGACCATGACGAAGGATGCGGTGAAGAGGAGAGTGGCTGATAAGGTGCATTGTGAGTGGATGGAGGAGATGGAGGGAAAGAGCAGTTTGAGAGTCTACAGGAGGTTTAAGAGGGAGATGAAGGAGGTATGGAGTCTAGGGTGTGGTTTGGAGCAAGGACGAGGAGTTTGAGGTTGGGATGCAGGAGGTGTGGTGAAGGGAGTGTGGAGCGGAGAGAGAAGATGACTAGCATTTTTTGTTGGAGTGTGGGGTGCTGGAGAAGATAAGGAATGAGGCAGTTGAACTGCAGAGACCGAGAAAGGAGGATGTGGATGAGGTTGTTGGAGGGTTCCTGTTTGGAGATGTTGGAGGGAGAGAAAGAAGGAGGGTACTCTACAGGATGTGGAGAAGAAGGGAGAGAGGGGAGGCTGTGGTCGCGGATGGTGTTGTGGAGTGAGGGTGTTGGTGTTAAGTGAAGTGCTAGTGATAAGTTGTTAAGTGCTGAGAAACTAAGATAAGTGTCTAGCATTAAGAAAATAAGCTAAGTGATAGTGTTAAGTGGTGAAAAGAAATTTATATTAAAAGTGAGTTGTTGTTTTTTTCTCGTAATGGCAGAGGTATAAGCCTGAAATAGAAAGTGAACTGGAGGACGGACCCGCTGAAAAGGGAATCTACGAAGAAACACCTTGACCTTGAAACCTCAACTGAATTCCACGTCAATGAAACCAATCTCCAACAACATGTGCCCCGTGTGTCTGTTGTTACGATTCAGTTTCTGAAAGATTAACAGCTCTGCATGGACTGTAGCACACTATAAAGATTAGGGTAGCAGACCAATCTCATACGGGAGACATCTTTTTTAAACTGACCAATAGCGTTGCAGAAGAGACTGGTGGTGCGTGACGTCATTAGCGAGAAAATTTATTACTGTTTACTATGAAGTATTGATATTCTAACTAAATAAATATATTACATTAATTTACAACTTCATGAAAGTATAATTCAAATTATTGGATAATTTGATAAGATAATCAACAGGGTTGTGACAATATGTGTTTTATAAATTATGTATCTTAAAGGTCCTCTCCAGGCTCCGGGAAAAAATAGTTAATTACGATCATTATTCTGCAAACCGCATACAATTCGGTTCAGTAGATATAATATAATTTTTTTTTTAAACAATTGAGCGAATCACTAATCTGATGCTCAAGAAGATTGTACACTCTTTGTTTTGATTACATATTTGAATTTTATTAACAAACCATGCGTTTTCGGCCTTTATTTAATTTATTTTAGATATTAATTGTTTCCTAAAGTATATAAACGTTTATATTATAAGTTCATTCAATTTTATACCTTTACACGAATATTAAATGGATTTATTAAACCTAATATCTAGTTGACAATCAAAACAAATGGTGTACATTCTTTTTCTTCACGCTGTAAATTTCTTAAATTAGTAAGTCTGAAGTAAAATAGGATTTGTAGAGTTTTGATTATATAAATCTTTAAAAGCATATAAAATTAAAAATATGCTACCAAATTCGATGCAGTTTGCAGCAAAATGATAAGAAACATTAGCCTCGTTGAATAAGGCAATAAAAATATTTGCTTGGAGGGGACCTTCAAGAATATCCAGGAGTAACATAGGATATGGTAATCAGCTGATCGAATCCAGTTTGACGTGACCACCGAGTGACTGGAAATGGCGACTTTGGCCACACTTTGAAACATGGGAAAACCTACTTAAACTTAGTCACTTCCAAATATAATTTTTTTCTTATCAATTACTAACTATGCAATAGTAATATTGTATTTCCATTATTTTTTTCCTTAATTGTTATTCATTGGAACTACAATTTAGCAGTTAACTAGCACTAGTTTAGGTAGCTTATGTTAAAGATCCTATTTTTTATAGATAAGTTAAAGAAATGAACAATAAAAAAACACCTGAATTATATCTATATATTCAACTTTGAGGTTCAATCGCGATTTTCGCTTTTCTTTTGCAGGAAAACCATTATAAAATGACTATAAACTTCTTGACATTAACATGCAAATACGAGGAATTATGAGCCGCTCTGTCACAAACAAGGAATGTGTTGTTGTTGTGACGTCAAATTTTTGTGTCGTCTACTAGGTACTATACCCCATGAATTAAATAGTTAGAAAGAAAAATGGTGCGAAAGTGTGACGTCACGCGTGCGACTCATGACGTCACTTGGTATACAGATACTCGCATCGGAAATATTTGGTTATAGATCTTCATGAAATAACTTTTGATTACTTGGTCAAATATATAATTTAATACATCGTAAATGTTAATATATATTTATATATACATATATACCTAATACTGAAATCATTTATTGAATTTTAGCTCAGGTGATATTCAATAATAATTGGATTTGTGTCGACTACGATCGATTGTGTATTCTCAAACAATGATTGAAATTGAAGAACTATACAGAGTAAATTCTAATATAAAAATTTAGGTATATGAACTATTTATCACGATGAAATCCATACATAATTAATATTTGTCGGCAGATTTCTTCAATTAAGGAATGAATGAAAATCATAGATCACTAACTTTAAAGGTCCACTCCAAGCAAATATTTTTATTGCCGTAATCAACGAGGCTAATGTTCCTTATCATTTTACTGGAAACCGCATCGAATTTAGTAGCATATTTTTAATTGTATATGCTTTCAAAGATTTTTATAATCAAAACTCTACAAAACCTATTTTACTTCCGATTAACTAATTTAAGAAATTTTCAGCCTGAAGAAAAAGAATGTACACCATTTGTTTCGATTGTCAACTAGGTATAAGGTTTAATAAATCCATTTAATATTCGTGTAAAGGTATAAAATTGAATGAACTTATAATGGAAACGTTTATATACTTTAGGGAACAATTAATATCTAAAATAATTTAAATAATTGCCGAAAACGCATGGTTTGTTTATAAAATTCAAATTTGTAATCATAACAAAGAGTGTACAATCTTCTTCTTGAGCATCAGATTAGTGATTCGCTCAATTGTTGCTCATAGAGTGTTAAAAAACTTTAAAAACAAATGATAAAGTATATACTTAACCGAATTGTATGCGGTTTGCAGAATAATGACCGTAGACCTTAGTTCTATAATATTATGTTATAAACTCCTTTTCTTCCCGGAGCCTGGAGAGGACCTTTAAATTGTTGTTCATAATATATACAAATTAACAAAATGAATAAAAAAGAAAACTGTATAGAATAAAGTAGCTAATAGCTGCATTCTGTAAAGCTTCTATTGAGCTACAGAAAAGTTACTATTGAGCTACAGAAAAGCTACTATTGAGCTACAGAAAAGCTACTATTGAGCTACAGAAAAGCTACTATTGAGCTACAGAAAAGCTACTATTGAGCTACAGAAAAGCTACTATTGAGCTACAGAAAAGCTACTATTGAGCTACAGAAAAGCTACTATTGAGCTACAGAAAAGCTAGTATTGAGCTACAGAAAAGCTAGTATTGAGCTACAGAAAAGCTAGTATTGAGCTACAGAAAAGCTAGTATTGAGCTACACACTCAAAGAAAACAATACAAGAACCTTGAAATCGTATTCCAAGTGACGTCACCTTTTGCTTTGTCGGTATTTCCAGGATACAGTAACATAGGGTATGGTAATCAGCTGATTAAATCTATAGTTTGACGTGACCACCGGGTGACTCAAAATGGCGACTCTGACCACACTTTGAAACATGGAAAAACCTACTTAAACTTAATCACTTTTAAATTGAATTTTTTCTTATCAATTACTAACTAGGCATTAGTTAAATTGTATTTCCATTATTTTTTTCCTTATTTGTTATTCATTGGAACTACAATTTAACAGTTAACTAGCACTAGTTTAGGCTGCTAGGTAGCATATGTTCAAGACCCTATTTTTTATAGATAAGTAAAAGAAATGAACAATAAAAACACACCTGAATTATATCTATATATTCAACTTTGAGGTTCAATCACCATTTTCGCTTTTCTTTTGTACGAAACCCTTATAAAATGACTTTAAACTTCTCGATATTAACATGCAAATACGAGGAATTATGAGCCGCTCGGTCACAAACAAGGAATGTGTTGTTGTGGTGACGTCATATTTTTGTGTCGTCTGCTAGGTACTATACCTGATTATGTTCTTATACCTTGGGTATTTCTGTCGAGTGCGAGTATCCTTTTAACTATTAAATTCATGCTATATAACCGTTTATGTTCTTGTACGCTGAGAATATCATACGAAAATGCAATCAGTGTATAATATTTTCAGGATCTATGATTTCAAACGCATATTGTCACAATCCTAATAAAACTAAGTTTAAGAGAAACCTCAACTTAGTTTTGAATGGATTCAAAATCTTGGAGAATTGCCATCTTGATTCTTGAGAAATGGTCTCCACAGACAGCAATTTCTGATAATGGTTGGTTGATTCAGCCATACTAGAGAGCTACTGATTACAACAAATTTCTATCCAATCTTTGCAATCATGTCTCCTAAAAGTGATTAAAAAATAGAACTATTTTCTGCTGTATTCTTACTATCGTTAAAGTAAAATTTATTAACCTTCCTATCACGCACGTTTGCCATTGTTATTTGTTTGTATCTATGACTCCCCTTGTTTTATCTACACTTTTCTCAATCACGCGACTCTGGGAGTCGCTGATTGGTTTAAGATTGCTGACGTCACGCACCATCCACTTGAAAAATAATAACACACAACTGAGCTACCAAAGAGGCTACTCCCCTAATCTTTATACTGTGCCGTAACCAAAGGTATACCTAGTTATGAGTATTCTCCGAATAGAAGGTAGTTAAATTCAAAATACTAAATTGAACCACATATGCGATCTTGTAAACTTAATTAATAATAAAGTAATTAGTTTCCTGATCCCTAATCGGCAGAGAAAATTTATATTTCTAATGACTTCACACGTAAGACTAAAGATTATCCTTCTGTGAATTTCAAGGGGGGGAGGGGTCGTACGTTTATTATTGTTTGGTGTGACCAAGGTATATTAACTTAACAAGGTATGCTACGCCTTGATACGAATTTGAGACTCCTCTGCGCATAAACAAATACGCACATCCGAACACACGGCCGTGTGCCCCTGCAATAATAGATACAGCTACTTAATTAGTTATTTGTATAAAAAAAATTTTGCCGTGGTTGTTTGTGCTGTGTGCGGATGCAATGAAAAAGTGTAATTGTTCTGATTAAATTATTTAGGTTTTCTAAAAATGTAGGAATTAGGAAGAAATATATAGGATAAGAAGAGACAGGATCGACAGCTCTTACATAAACGTACTTTGAAGAAAAACAATACGTTTTTCCCTATTAAACCTTACTAAAAAATATATGAAAAGTTTTCACAATGCTGAATACAGCCAGTTTAGTCCAAAAAAACAAGTTGAAAGGCATTTTATTCGAAAAAGAATGAATAACAGAATTTGTTTCTATGTAAAAATAATTATCATGGGGCACACGGCCGCACACCAGCCAGCGTCTTTCACAACAAAACTGTAATCATCTTGATATGAACCTGCGCAATACTCTACCTTTGGGTGTGACGTATGCTACTGATCGCTTCTGATTGGTTGTTATTATTTTGCATGTGCCCTTTCAAGTTGAGCGTCTATCTTATATTGTCTTTGGTCTTAACGTGTGGAGTAGTTAGAAATATAAATATTATATACTTATCAGGGATTAGATAAATAATTACTTTGATTAATTAAGTCTATAAGATCACATATGAAGTTCAATTTAGTATTCTAAATAAAATCTATATGCTTTTAACGAAGAATAGTCATAACTAACTAAAAACAAGCAAGTAGGTAGGTAGCTACCATATTGTCTTAGACGAAGCTAAGTTGAGGTATACATTAACGCTGATATGCTAGAATTTGCGTGAGAGTTCTGACGTCAGTGCAAACATACTCTGTATTATAATTTATAACATGAAGTTGAGCGTCTATCTTATATTGTCTTTGCCGTTACTGTCAGCTCTGAGAACGACGCATGCTCCCTCGGTTCTGAACTTCTGAAACATTACCTAAGATCATTGAATATATATAGAAAATATCCCCAAAGACAATATAGACGCTCAACTCCATGTTATAAAATACAGAGTATGTTTGCAGTGACGTCAGCACTCTGACCCAACTTCTTCCCAATTGGCGTTAAGTATACTTACACTTACATAGGTTTATACTCGCTTGGTATAACTAGTTATGACTATTCTCCGTTAAAAGGGGGTAAATTATATATTTAGAATACTAAATTGAACCACATATTCGATCTTGTAAACTTAATTAATAATATAGTAATTAGTTCTCTTATCCCTAATCAGTAGAGGATATTTATATTTCTAACGACTTCACACAGTAAGACTAAATATTACCCTTCTATGAATTTCAAGGGGGAGGGTACGTTAATTTTTGTTTGGTGTGACGTATGCTACTGATCGTTTCTGATTGGTTGTTATTATTCTTGCATGTGCCCTATCAAGTTGAGCGTCTGTCTTATATTGTCATTGTCACGAATGCTAGACAGTTCTTGCTCTGACCTACCTTAGCAGACAGAGGATAATGCATAATCATGGCTTATAGGCTTATAGCTAAATGATTCAACTATACTTTTTTCTAACTCAGTAATCCTCCCAAATATCCTTTTTCATTTTAGATTAAGAAAGATAGCAATTTGATGGTAACTTTTCTCAAGAGTTATATGCTTTGTGAAAAAATCTTACTGTCTCGGCACTAATTTCTTATAGGGTAGCTACTAGTAGAAACAGTGCGAGTGGGGAATTTTTATTGTCCGTCTTATCAACGTTCCTGCAAACGAGCAAATACACACGATAAATAATTACATTCATTTAAACAAAAAAATGAATAAACTAGGTAACAAGATTTCAAAATTTAACTTACAAGTTTATAGATTTGGTGGATGCAGCAGACTTTTAAATAGAGGTATTACAAACGCGTTATGTTTAAAGATCAATGCATACCTATGAGCGACTGAAACAGAATTAGAAAATGTAACCTTAAAAATAAATATTTAAATAACTGTACTTCCAAATGTCTACTAGAATCGCAACCGCAAGTAGAAGAGTAATAGAAGTGGAGACTAGCAGGAATAAAAATGAAAAATAGTTAGTTTTGGAGAAAATACACAGGACTTGAAGAAGCAGTCTGACATAGAAAAAGGACAGGTAGAGAAAATTGATTGATAAGCTAGCCACCTGAGCGAAGATTGTTCAGTGCGAGCCTACTTATCCACCGTTCTGCCTATTCGCGATTTAACCTATCCACCGCGAAAGAAGCCGTGGTAAAGAATCTAGCTACACACAAAATCTAATGCTGGGTACACTTAGCCAGCTAGGTTACAAAATTGGAAGAAAATTTAAATATTTACTAGCACGTATTTGAAAAAGAAAGAAATAATATAGTGTGCCTAATTAATAAATTTGACAGCATGAATAAGAATTCACATCTATTTGCCAAACATATCACTTCATAGAGACCTAATAAATATTCAGCTGTTACGCCTGTGAGCACACATTAAAAAATGACGTTTCTTCGAGGCAACAAAATTATCAATGACTTTTACGAAAAATAACCAATAAACCAAATATCAAAAACATAATATAAAAGAAAACCATAGAATACAAATATTGAAAATTACATATTAATTGCGTATTTGCGCTTTTATAGTCTTACTTAGATGATAGAAAATACAAATATAATATGAAAGAAAATTGCCACTAGGGGATACTATTATTAAATTGTATTAGAAAATAAAATGGTAGACTGCGCTTGACTGCCGTCACACTTACCCTAATTCTTATTTTATATTATTTCGACAAAAAGACGTAACACGAAAACAATAGAACATAAAGACCCAGCCGATGTACAAAAGATGTAGTCATTCGACTTCAGCCAAAATTGGCAGATATTGGTTTCCCATCGTGCAGTTACTAAAAGACTTCGGAAAGATGCTGGAACAAACAACACAGCAGGGTTGCCACGGTGTCAGCTTTTGTCAGGATTAGTCAGTTTTTTTACTAACTACTCAATTCTGCCAGTTTTTGTCAGTTTTTTGCACCTCATCTTAGTATTTTTACCGTTTACTCGATCTTGTCATAGCAGTTTTGGTGTACAATTTATTAAATTAATCAAGATGGATATTCTGCAAGGAATTGGGTGGGGTGTTTTGGTTTTCATTCGGGGTTCATATCCTTAATTTAGTACGTCCCCAGAGCGTCAGAGCCTACATGAGCTTTTTTAAAAGTGACTAATTTGTTTGTTAATGTCTGATATTTTATGCATGAGAGATATTAGCTACCACTGTATCTCTAGAAGTAGATTGAAATACTAATTGGTAATTATGTGTTGTCTTCGAACACTTATTTTGAGCAGTCATTTGATCACATCACTATATATTGAAACAATAAACTAACGTTTGGTGGGGTTTGAGGCCTTTATGTTTCGCTGACGAATATTCTTACCTATTTACTCATTTTATTTTCATAATCTTATATTTTTGAAAATTTAGTTTTTTTTTGGTGGAACAGGAAGAAAAGGGGACCAAATTTAAAAATAAAATTATGGATTAATTTATGTACCACATATTGAAATTTCAGTTCTTAAAAGTTTGAACACGTTCTTACCAATTAAATAATAAAAGAAAATTATATCGGATAGAGGTCATTAGTGAATGGATGCTTCAAATACTTAGAAATAAGGAAATATTTGTGCTCTAGGTCTGCCTCTGATTTTAGATATTTTGACACTATATATAGGAAAGAGGGTCCATTTTTAGATGTTTTTCACGAATACCATTTGTTGTGGAAACGCTTAGTTTTCGAGATAGAGCGCAATTAAATTTCCTATTGGTTAGGTTTGTGGGTAAATTTGCAGTTTTCACGTCACAAAAATCTAAAAGGCGACCAGGCGGCTAACATTTTGTATAAATGTGTCTGTAGTCCAGTCCACTGCTAATACATGCATATTCACGGACTACCAGTATATAGAATATAGTATTGACAATTGAGACGGTTAGCGTACGTGACGTCATCACAGCAACACTCTAAAATTAAATTTAAGGCATTCGAAGTGTTTTTTTATAAAAAAAAATGTTTATTTATTGCCAATATAAGAAAAGAGTAATGGTGTATTCAGTTATTCAAACTACTTGACCCTAATTTTCGATAAAAATCTGTTGCCTTAATGACGTCACGCTAACAAGTCATTCTGTTGTCACTATTACGTATATAGCAGTGGACCGAAAAACAGACCTAATAATGTAGCCGAGAGACGTTGTTATAGTTCCAGTACTATAACTTCCTTGAAGGCGACAAAAGCCCAGTGTTATCTGAAACCTAATGTTATTCCTACCGGAAACTTAATTGAGCTATATCTCGAAAACGAACATTTCCAAAACAAATGGTATTCATGAATAGCATCTTAAAATGGCTCCTTTAACCTATATTAAGTGTCAAAATGTCGAAAATCAGAGGCGGGCCTTAAGCACAAATTTACCTAGACTGATGTTAACATTAGTCCCTAAATATATCAACGGAAAAATGTCAGTTTTTTTAAAACTCAATAGGCAGTGGCAACCCTGCACAGTGTGTGTATTGTGCAACCAGGACAATAAGCGGCTTAACGTTGGTTACAGCAATCTTAAATAATATTACCTATATTAATCTAGAAAGTTTATCCAGATACAATAAAAAGCATCCAAAGTAGTAAAAGACATCCAGAGTTACAAAAATGGAAGGTTTTCTAAATCTCTACTGATGCAATCACTGCTGCAACAAATAAACTATTCCAATAATTTACGAAAGGGTAATTTAATTAATACCCGGTGTACTGCCGGACAATACCATTTTACGACAAGCTGACCACAATAAACTACTAAACTACACTACAACTTACAAACCACCAATAGACCAAACATTGTTGCAAAACATGCAAAAAATGTTTCAGTAAAATTCAAATTAGAAAGAACTCTCTCTACTTTGAGAATGAACTGCTGTAAACTCTGCAATGAAGATTTTTCATTCTTAAGGACACTGGTTCACCATTATAATAAAGAAGCAATCACGATCATTATTCACTGTGACCTCTGCTCATTCGAAACGTCGCCTTTCATTAAATTTAATGAACAATAAAAGATGTGGCATCCGACTGCAACCACGATAAAACGAGTCTTCAACATAGCTTTGAGCACATGATAAAACAGCACGCAAATGATGCGAGGGATTAAAGGACCAAAACTTCAATCCAGTACAAAATCCTATCAAGAACACAAATTTAATGATTAAAAAGGCGGGAAACAAATTAGTGTAAGAGGTTTCACAGTTAGGCAAGCCCAGTAAAGAAGTCGAAATGTTACGTTTGCTCGAATTGTGCGGAGTCAGCTTCACAAGGATCCACGGACTGAAAGGACATAGAAACACTAAATGTAAAGGGATCGCGTAAACAAGATTATGTAACCTTTGTAAAAAGATAAGATCACTTTATCAATATCTGATAATTCATACTTCATTGCGAATTAACAAATGTCATCTGTGCAATGAAGACTTCTCATTTCTAATGACACTGGTTCGTCATTACAATGAAGTACACCCTGCAGTGTCATTTAAGAATTGCATTTCATGCAAAAAGGCATTCAAAAATATAAAATCTTTACGGGATCATGAATGTCCAAATTTAGTAAAGTTTTACTGCACCATGTGTGACTTCAAAACTTTAGCTATGATAAGATTAACTAAGCACTACAAGAAGAGTCATCCGACTGCAGAGATAAGGTGCGTCTTCTGCAGTTCAGCCTTCAAAAGTATGAAAGACGTACAGGATTTAAAGGACAGAAATTTCCATCATGTAGAAAATCCCATCCAAGAGGAAAATTTACACATTAAACGAGCGGGAAACAAATTTGTGTACGAGGTTTCACAGTTAGGAGAGCCAGTAGCGAAGTCGAAGTGTTATGTTTGCTCTAACTGTGGAGCCACCTTCACAAGGATTCACGGTCTGAAAAGACACAGATACTACAATTGTACAAGATCACCAAAACAAGAGTCTGTGAAAATTGTAAAAGGAGAGTATAGAACGGACCTCGAAAAGAATATCACCTTTTCAATTACGACAAAGCTGAAGAGTACATAAGGATTGAGGGAGAGGTTAGCAATAATATTGAAACATTAATTTTAACAATTGTTCATTAGGTAGAATTGTTTTAAATTTAAAAAAAATATTTATAAATGCAGTAAAAGTGACTGCTTATAGTAGTTCTAGTAGCGTTATAAAAGTATTTTGACCCCTGTTTACTAGGAAGCTCGTAATAAATTTCAATACCTAAAAGTAGCAATATCTCAAAAAGTTTTAATTACTTCTCACTTTAAAAAATAATTATTAAACTGCTACCACGTCCAAAGACGGCAACAGACACGCAAATTACCCAATCCCAGTAAATCCTGTGGGAGGTAGTGACGAAACATAACGAAGCGTGCGCCCTTCACGGGTCCCGCTATTTAAGTGGACAGTTTTATCTATGTATTTTTTATCTGCATTTATGACTTTAATGAAACTTTAGTAGTTACTTTTAAACTTGAAGAAGCAATGAAAGTTGCAATAATTAGGTTTCCCTTAAAGTTATTACTCTTATCCACTTTTAGTTATGTGTACTACCTAGTGAATTTAAATTTTGTATATTTAAAGAAATATTAATTTAGTATGAAATAATGTATATAATATTGTTTATGAAAAGTTCACCTCTTCATTCTCATTTATAAACGTAATTTAATTAAAAAAATAAACCGATCAGCAGAGAAGTCTTTATTCTAGCTGTCCCCAGGTCAGAAGCTCTACCCTGAAGGTGGCTGTCCTTGAGCTCCGAACTGTTGAAATTTGGATTAGGCATTATAATTTTATTCTCGGCATGGCGACTGCATACAGAGTGGCCCAATTGTATTACAATAACCTACTTCTTGGCTCACAGTTCAGGTGGAACCGTTGGTTCAAACTTCTTGGGTGACTTATACAGAGGGATTAAATGGATTTTGGGAAGAGTAAATTGATGTGTTACTGTTTATCTGTGTGAGAGTAGTTATGTGTAGTTTATTCTTCTTAGTGGTGTATCTATTTCCTTGCATGTAACTTTAAATATTTCTTCATGGGTTGCATGGTGTTGGTGTCTACTTTCTAGAAGTAGAATTTTTATATTGTTGTCGGAGGGTGGGGAGTGTGCCTAAATAATGTGTAACTTGCCTAATAATTATTTAAATGTGAACTATAACTGAACATAAAATACTATTGACATTCCTCTTTCTTTGGGGTAAACAGAGACCCCAAGAAGGAAAGAGATAGCTCCTTATACAATAAATAACATATACTAAAACTTGAAAAAGAAGGAACGAAACCAGATTAATATAGATGAAAACCCAAAAATAATTTGATTTTTGTTTAAATATTGTACTAGCTTACTAAAATGGTAATACCTAATTTGTGCGGTAGTTGGGACAACAAAAGGCGTCAAGGGCAGAGAATAAGAATATTTAAATCAGCACCAGCTTAAAATGAATCCTAGTACAGCTTGGAAATTGACTTCAACGGCTGTAAGTTGTTCCAGGTGTGCAACGGTAAAGCGTTCACACACCTACAACCTCATTCGAGTGATGCTACAGAGTTCTGAACCACAGACCAGTAAAGTAGAAGATGTTCCAATACTGCGTGGACACCACTGCACAATAATTTGAGTGGAGAGAGACCGCGGGAAAATGAGAACCAATCAGAGACGGTAGGTGCGTGATGTCACCGAAATTGGAAGTTAATAGGGGGGACTAATTCAAATATTGCTCGTTTTCTATGATGTTCATTTTTGAGGGGAGACTTAACCAAAAACTATTTTGAATTTGATGGACTATTTTAATCATAATTGCAGTAATGTAATATAGTTTCCATTTATTATATAGTATAGTGAACATTTTCTATAATATACAATTTTTCCCACCCTTTCTTATTAACAGTAAAGACCATATATAGTATACTATACAGTATACATAATGATTTACCACACCAAATAAATTATTTTCACAGTAGGTTAATTAAAAAAAAAATTTATTTGAAAGGTATATTTATAACATATATTATTGAACATCAATTGGCATCACTGATTAGTGAAAAATAGTTAGGGATAAGAGTAAGCACTTTAATGATTATTTAAAATGTTAATGATCACGTATCTACCTAGGTAGTTAGGATAAGTTCCGAATTATCGGTCAGTTCCACATCTTCGGTAATATAAGAAAAATAGTTATTTTAATAATTATTTAATTTTTATTTTAGTTGGTATCCATGATATGATACCAATTAAATAAAAATTAAATAATTATTAAACTATAGTTTTTTCTTATATGACCGAAGATGGAACTGACCGGTAATTCGATATTACCCTAGGTATTTATTGGAATAGGTAGTTATCTGTCCCAAGATTTCAGCTGTTATTTTAAAACTAATAGATTTATAACACTATGAAGTTATAAGTACGCATTGATTGAAATAGTTTGAAGTATACACACAACTCTATAAGATTAACGACTGTTGTAATTTCGAGAGCAATAATAACAGACAACCTTTTCTTCCCACACTCTGCAGCGGAATGTTTGGTTTTTGGCGTGAACAGTGAACAACAAAAAGGAACAAGTTCAAATAAAAGAAAAATGAATTATGAGATTATATATGAATATTTTGAAACAATAAAGGAATATGAACATTTACTATCACAAAAATATAATTTTCGCATTAGGAGATATCATAAAATATACCTAATAATAACATCAGAAATAATGCAATAGCGAATGTAGTAAGAATGATTGAAACGTCACGCACTTACCATTTTGACGTGCCATCAGTCGCTAGATTTTTAAAATGACTGTATTGGGACATCTTCTACTTTACTGGTCTGTGTTCTGAACTTTATAAAGATTATTAGGCAAAAGCAGCCCAGATTTTGTAGTTAATGGTGCGTGACGTCATATATTTTGAGCCAATCAGCACTCGAGTTGTCACGTGATTTAGAAGGAGTGAAAAAAGTGTATATACAAAGACAATATCTTTGGTATATACCTCTCATGAGTTCAATAAATTTGAAGGCAAATAGATATCTACTCTTACGCAAGACAAGAATTAAGTTATAATTTTCCGTTATATTCTTCTCATATTGTTACGAATTTTGAAGTGCCTCAGCCAAACTTCAATTTTGGCAGAAAAAATGTAGTTGCAGCCAGGGTACACTGGTTGCAGCATATCACGCACGCTAATGCCAAGTTTTAGATCTTCTTAACGTAATTTCAAATTAATTAAGCTATTCCCATTGGGGTACGGTCATGAATCCTTCTCCAACACCCGTTAAAAGGATACTGATGAGAAGAGAAAGCAAACTATTTATATATGAATAGTGGCTTTAGTCTGATTTGTTTTATTTTAATTTTATTTTAGTAGGGGTTTCACGGTGACCGCTATATGGTTGAAGATATTATACTACAAGAAGATACAATACTCTCGCAAATTTCTGTTCAAAACTGTTTTTGCTGCCATCTAGGTTTGATAGCGATAAATAGAATTGAAATAACGAAAGGAGAATCGAGGTGTGTAGTGACCGTGACGTCATAATAGCAACACTCTAAAATCACATTCAAGACAATTGAAGAGTGTAAAATTATAAAACTGTTTATTAATTGATATTATAAAAAAAAACATTTGTATTAACTATTTTATTTGTATTAACTATTTAGGTGACTTTATTAATTTCGGTATCCAAAATACTTCTTATTTCTATATATTTCTTTAAAATTAGTCTTAATTAGGTTATTGATAATGAATATTCTATTATTCGAAAGCTCTAAAAATAAAGGATGTACAACTTTTTCGTCGTTTCTCTTGTGCTTCACTTCATAAAAAAAAAACATATCCATCAAGGGGAACGATAGGGTTGAGCATAACCGAAATTCGCGAGATTAGTATATCTTATTGTAATATAATATCTTTTCTAGTGTAAGTTATGAATTATTGGACAGTTTCATTGTGGTGACACTGCAATCAATTGAATTTAATTTAATTCAAAATTTCAATGTTTCACCATTATTCTAGATCTAGAATGTTCTTTTGACATCTTTGTCCAATAATGTTTTGTAAATGTCCTGTACCAAATTTGATTAGGAATAATTTAATTTTAAAATTTTAGGTAATATTAGGTATTGTATAGTTCTTCTTGTTTAAATATAGTTATTTTCGAATACAAGCATTTTATTATAAATAGTTTTGAATATCTTTTGAGTAATATCAAATGAGTTCGGAGCACGGAAATACCAGGTGTGATGCTAATTATCTGGTTTTCAAGCAGTAAAAACGTGTAAACAAGGTTCCAATAAATAGTTACGATCTAGCTCTATATATTATGCTAAACACATTCCAAATGCAGACCACCATAATGTTTCTTCCATGACGGTTAGTAAAGACTAAAAATATCGGAGTAAAAATCGTTGCTTGTAAACACTGTCAATCATCTGATAAATTGTTACGATCCCTGTGTTCAATAAATTCGCTATAATTTATCGAAGCGTGTAAACCAGCCTTTAATACAACTTTTGTCAATAAATTTATAAATAATTTTTTTAGGGATCTTTCCCATTTGACGACACCCACCAGATTTAATTTAAATTAATTTTTTTATATGTGTTTTTGTCCATAGAATCCGAAAATGAAACCGTTTTTTGTGGAAACTTATAGCTTTGAGATATGAGGATTTAAAATTATTCATTTCCTATGTATTACTGAAGGATTGATAACTTTAAAAAACTCGTATTTTCATTGAAATTTTCTTAAACAATATAGATTTTTTCATGAAACAGTAATGCAGTTTGTTGTATCCGCTAGTCTGTTGCACTGCTTACTTCATGATTGTTTAATGACCTGGCAGGGGGTGACCCCCCCCCCCCCTCCCCCAAACAATCATGAAGTGTGCAGTACACAAACTAGCGGATACAACAAACTATATTGCGGTGATCTTTGACAAAAAAGTGTGAAAACACGAGTTTTTTCAAAGTTCTCAATCCTTCAGTAATCCATAAGAAATAAATAAATAAATAGCTCATATCTCATAAACTATTAGTTTCTAAAAAAAATGGTTATGATTTTCGGATTCTATGTACAAAAATAAATATAAAAAAGTAATTTGAACTAAATTTGGTTGGGGTTGTCAAATGGGAAAGATCCCCATTTAGATTTTAGAAGAGAAACATATGACAACACTTTGTGAAGCCAGCAATTGTCGTAAAGTAGCTTACTTAACTAATTAGTGCACACGTCATGATTGTTTTAATGACCAAGGGGGTTGTGGCACCCATATACATACAGGTAAAACTCGTACAGTGGATGATCTTTAAGCGGACTACAAAGGAGAAAATTGTCCGTTCTACTTGACAGGCAGGGGATCCGGAAAATTGATCGAAAGCAATTTATCGAAAGCAATTGATCGAATGGAAAATTGATCGAAAGGAAAATTGGTCGAATGTAAAATTGATCGAAAGGAAAATTGGTCGAAAGGAAAATTGGTCGAATGGAAAATTGATCGAAAGGAAAATTGGTTGAAAGGAAAATTGATCGAATGGAAAATTGGTTGAAAGGAAAATTGATCGAATGGAAAATTGATCGAAAAGAATATTGATCGCACAACAACTGATCGAATGGAGAATTGACCGAAACAAAATTAATCGAAAATGATATTGGATTTATTTACACTAATTGACAACGATAACTAAAACGATGGATTACCAGAGAAACTTACTTGCAATATATTACAGCTAGTAGATTTTGTTACCATGATTTCTATATAATAATAATAATAATTTTAACAATATATAATAATAATTTATGAACATTTCAATCAACTGGTTATCTGTAACAGAGAATTATAATTATGCTTTAAAATATATCATAGTTTGAAGAACTTTAAGTTTTCTTAGTTCTAGAATTTAGATAGTTCTAGATAACTTGTGAATTGAAAGTTAAATAATTAATTAATTTAGTAGGTTTAACGTCTGTTTCGGAACCAAGTGCCATATCACTGACGGCAAAAAGGAATTAAATATAAGAGATAGGAAGAAGCAATCAGAAAGGAAAGTGGATTCATGAACAAAGTCACTTAACACCGTCGGTGACAATGCTCATGAATGTAAAAAAGCTACTCTGTGAGTGCAGTCACTTATAGCAAGGAATGTAACAAAGAAGGACACTATAAGCACCGGTTACTGCACTCACAGATGGAAGAAAAAAATGAAAAATGAAGCTGCATGATTTATTCGATCAATTTTCCTTTCGATCAATTTTCCATTCGACCAATTTTCCTTTCGATCAATTTTCCATTCGATCAATTTTCCATTCGATCAATTGCTTGTTGTCGAACTATGTAAACTTATAATTTATATAAAGACATTCACCTAACATTTTATTGAACCAATTACGCTATAAAAGAAATATGCAATACAAAATATTTGTTTTTTCTTTAGTGGAATTTTCCGCAGTGGAATCTTCCCAGTGGAACTTTCCGCAGTGGAATATTCTTTAGTGGAATATTCCGTAGTGGAATTTTCCTAGAACCATCTCAAACGAACCTAGTTAATTCGCATCACTCGCTGAAAGATGTATAAGTTACTTGTGCTTAAATTTTTGTATACTACGATCGGAACTCCATTAGGATCTTCTATTCATTGTATTTTTCTATTTTATTGATAGGTTTCATACCTCCTAATTGTTCATTGTTAATTAAGTTTTATGCGAGCAGAGGCCAACAGCTTCGCTAATAAAACTGGATAATTTCCTGGTTTGAAAAGCATTAAAGTAACTATACCTTTTCTCAATTGCTTAATCCATCTAGTTAATAAATGATTTGCAATGCCTCCCCTACAAAATGAAAGTACGATTTATAATATCTTGTACTTATTTTGCACGTCGGAAAAAATTTCGTCAACTGGTTCTTTTTCGTTTTGTGGAAGGTATTAATTTATTAATGGGAATGAAGCAGTATTTTACGTAACAGTGAAGTAATTAATCGTAACATTCGGCAATGTGTTTCACAGAATAACCCATTCTGATTCCAATTTTGACCCAACTTTATGCCTGGAAATGAAAATAATCACAACTTATCATTTTGTAGGGATTGCCTTAATGACCTAAAATTTAAACTTGTGCCTTTTTTTGTACTTTACCACATTTCCCTAAATTGTCAGTTTTTATAAAAAAAATGGATAAAACTTCACAAAAATTAAGTGTATGGAGAAGGGTTAAACAAACAGAATGATATTTAGAAAACTATACCTTCAATAGTTATTAAAACTCTTTAGAAAGTCTGATTCTATTTTTTCTTTTATGGTGGGGGGTAGTAAGTTTTTCAACTTGTGCATAAAGGTAGTACGGTGCCATATCTGAAATATTTTAAGCAACCTTTCTAAACCAAATTCCGTTTAATATCTATTTTAGAAACCTGAAAATCTTCGTTGCAGTCGACCTGCCGTATTTTGAAGTCTTTTTTTTCTCAATCTTGTCTCTGATGAGTAGGATTCACGCCCTTGCAGTATCTTGTCCAATGCATTCTATGATTAGAAGTACTAACTTACTCTACTAGATATTGCTGTAGGTGGTTCATTGCTTATAAATAGTTAAACTACCAATGCTTATTTCTAATACTCTGAATTTTCTTTAAATCACAACCCGAATCGGTTTGTAAGTTTTTGAGTTAAAGCCAATTTAAAGTGCTGTTTCAATGAGCTATAGCCAATAGGCCTTTTAGTAAAAAAAGCTCAAATTTCCCCGTCTTACACTAAGTATTTTTTTTTTTTTTGCAAATGTTTTGTAATTTTTACAAATTATTTCGACGAATAAGGTATCTTTTATTAAAGTTTCAACCTTCTCAATTTATACATTTCATCCCCTAAATTCTAGATTTTCTTAGAGATTCTTAATAATCCATCTAAATTACATAATGGAAGGGATAGCAATTAATCATTGTTGTGGAATATGTAGGAAATCATTTCCTAGCAAAATTCAAATAAGAAATCATCTGAGGATTCATACGGCGTTGCAAATTAACAAATGTCAACTATGCAATGAAGAATTTTCATTCCTTCGAACACTAGTCCGACATTACAATGAAGTCCACACTGAAGTCTCCTTTTTGAATTGCATTTCATGCAAAAAGGCATTCAAAAATATAAAATCTTTACGTGATCATGAATGTCCAAATTTAGCAAAGTTTTACTGCACCCTGTGCGACTTCAAAACTTTAGCTGTGATTAGATTTACTAAGCACTACAAGAAGAGTCATCCGACTGCAGAGATAAGGTGCGTCTTCTGCAGTTTAGCCTTCAAAAGTATGAATTCTTGGACGAATCATATCAAAATCAAACATAGCATTGAAGTGAGAAATCACAGAAAAGACGTACAGGATTTAAAGGACAGAAATTTTCATCATGTAGAAAATCCCATCCAAGAGGAAAATTTACACATTAAACAAGCGGGAAACAAATATGTGTACGAGGTTTCACAGTTAGGAGAGCCAGTAGCGAAGTATAAGTGTTATGTTTACTCTGACTGTGGAGCCACCTTCACAAGGATCCACGTTCTGAAAAGACACAAAAAGTCCAATTGTACAGGGTCACCTAAACAAGAGTCTGTAAAAATAGCAGAAGGGGAGTATAGAACGGACCTCAAAGACGAAATCACCCTTTCAATATGCGACCTAGCTGAAGAGTACATAAGAATTGAGGAAGAGTTCAGCAATATTGAAACAATAGTTTTAACTATTATTCATTAGGTAGAATTATTTTAAATTGAAATTTTTTTAAAATTGAACAATTTGTAAAATAAAACCCGAATTTTAAAATTAATTTTTGACTTGGACACCGTCTCCTTGTAATAAAGATGAATGATTTTGCCAATAATAATTTAGGAGACGCAAATTATCGGAAATAAAAGGCAGTGAAAGTGACTGCTTAGTAGATCTAGAGTTATAGAAGTATTTTGACCAATGTTTACTAGGTAGTTAGTAATGAATTTTAATCGTAAAAGTAGCAATTTCTCTGTTTTAATTACTTCTCATTTTAAATAAAGTAGATTATTAAGGGAACAGTTTTATCTATTTATTGTTATCTACATTTATGATACTTCATTAATTACTTAATACTTTTAAACTTACAGAAGTAATGAAAGTTTTTATACTATTATCTCCTTTTAGTTATCTGTACTAGTGAATTTAAATTGTATATTTTAAGAAATGTCTATTTAGTATGAAATATGTATATTTAGTATTGTTATTGAAACGTTTACCTCTTCATTCTCATTTATAAACTTAATTTAATTAAAGAAATAAAATCATAAAAATCAACTTATTGTGACTATAGTTTTCTATACCCTATAGTGAAGTCTTTGTTCTAGCTACCCCCAGGGGTTCCACCTTATATAAAATCTACCATATATACAATACAGCATTTCCCCTAAAAAAAGCAAAGTCATGAAAGTTTTTAAGAATCCTAAATGGTTAACAGAAGATTTGAAGATTTTAATTTAAAAAAAACATGCACTTCTTAAAGTTTTAAACAGAGGACTGATATACAAGCGATCCTATACCTATTTTAAAAATATTTTAACATCAGACTTAAGGAAATCTAAACTTATACTACCAATTCAAATTAACTCAAGTTAAGCAAAACTCAAGAAAAACTTGGGCCGAAGTGATGGGCAAAAAATGGAAAGTAAATAATATAAAATTAAAGCAAAACGATTTAACATTAACAGATACTGACATGTGCAATACTTTTAATACTTTTTTAAGCTCAATTGCCGAGCATTTAGTACAACAACTTCCAATAACCAATAATAATCATAACCTAACTATTTTAACTGCACCTAATTTTAACTCTCTAGATTTTATTCCAGTTTCAGAAGCCGAGGTCAGAAATGTCATACTGTCACTCAAATCTAAAAAATGTCATAAAGACGAAATTAAACCGAAGTTTTTATGCAACATTTTAAATTTTATATGTCCTGTTTTATCTAAGATTTTTAACCATTCTTGTAATAATGGAACCTATCCAGATATTTTTAAGGTCGCAAGAGTTATCCCTATTTTTAAATCAGGTGACAGATTAGACGCCAATAATTACAGACCTATAACTACTCTCCCTATTTTTAATAAAGTCTTTGAAAAAATTTTATACTCTAGGATAAATGATTTTATTACCACAGATAGAATTTTAACTGATCTTCAGTATGGTTTTAGATCAGGAAAATCTACCAACCTAGCTATTTTAGAATCTTTATCATATGTTTTTAATTCTATTCAAGAAAACTCTTTTTGTATTGCTTTATTTTTAGATCTGAAGAAAGCCTTTGACACCGTGGATAAAGATCTCCTTCTGAGAAAACTTGATCACTACGGTGTCAGGGGTAAATTTAATTCTCTTTTAGGTAGTTACCTTAGCAATTGACGGCAACGTGTACATTATAAAAAATTTATTTCTGATTTTAAACCACTAGTTACCGGTCTTTTTCAAGGTTCAAATTTGAGCCCCTTGCTTTTTAATATTTTTATAAATGATCTGTGTAGCCTTGCTGAGAGTTGTAATTTTAATTGTACTATGTTTGCAGATGATTCAGTTTTTTTATATTCGGGACACAAATTTTTTAAATATTTTTAGTAGACTGCAAGATTTTATTGACAAACTTTCAGAATGGCTGAATTTTAACAAATTAACCTCCAATGTTTTTTTAAATTAAAAGCTATGATTTTTAATGCACGAATGATTAAAGTGTTCCCTCCCACCTATTTCAATAATGTTCAACTAGAATATGTAAATGATTTTAAATACCTAGGCCTTTTAATCGACAATAAACTCTTTTAAACCGCATATTGACGCAATAACTAGGAAACTCAGCCAAGTAAAAGGTGTTATTTATTCAACCAAACCCTATTTTAATAGAAAGTCACTAATTTTAATCTACTATTCATTAGCTTATTCTATTTTTACACAGTCTATCATTTTTTATGGCAAAACTTTTAACGTCCATTTAAGTCGCATCAGAATTTTATTAAATAATATTCTAAGAATTATTTTAAATGTAAAAAGAAATGTAAATTTTACTCCTCTAATGCCAACCAACACAATGTATTTTAAACTTAGGATTCTTAAATTTAATGATGTATGTGACTATTTTTTATAATCGTTTTTAAGGAAAGCACTTTTTTATGAACCAGATATTTTAGAACAATATTTTATTAATTTTAAGAGGAAAAGAAATTTTACTATTTTCAGATCAATAGAAGCTTTTAATAAACTGCCAGAATTTTAAAGACAACAAATGTCAAACTATTTTTTTAAAAAGAAATATAAAGATTACCGTTTTAACCAATATAGAGAAATTTTAATACCGGTAACTTAGGTAGGTTTTTAATATTTCTTGTGTACTATTTTTTAATTTATAGATCCTATAAGCTTTGACTTTTTTAGAATAAACTGTATATACATATTATTTACAATTATTTTTAATGTCTCAAAAGGTTTTTTTATTTAAAAATTTTTTAACTATGTATATGTATGTAACAGTTTCTCAATAAATAATAAATTAAACCCTGAAGGTGGCTGTCCTTGTGAAGAGGATATTTATATATTTTTGTTCTAGACTCTTACAAAAGATACACTATTCTCGACAACTTCTATTTATCTGCCATCTGGTTTTGACACTAAAATCATATTTATAAAAAATTGAAGAACGTAACATGAACTTCATTTATATCCATTATAAAAACATTGATGAATCCATTCATATTATTCACACTGCTTAACCTCAGTTTTCTATTTATTTGTTGAAGTCACTGTCACAATAGTTCACAAAGCTTGATTATGTAGCGAAAATAGAGTGATTAGTGACGTTAAGGGCCGTACACACGTAGGGTTTTTTAAGTCTTTCCACCAGATTTTTTTCTCCGCTTTTCCACCAGACTTTTGATTCAAAAGTCAATAGCGTCCACACGTGGATTGACTTTTTAATCTCGTGGATTTACATGTCGTGTAATTAACTACTCATATCGGCGACATAAGCCTTCCTCTATTTTTTTTTAAACTAGGTAACTAACCTAGGTAGTTAGTAACTGTTAATTACCTAGGATAGTTAAAATTACTAATTACCTGGGTTAGTTATTTACCAATTATATAGGTTAGACCTAGATTAATTAATTACTAGAGAACTACCTACCTAGATTACTGAGATTATTTAGTTACTAATTAACTTATTTTGATAATTTTTATGAAGTTTAATACAATATTTAGTAATAAACTAACCGAGATTATTTTCGCTTCATTTGATTTAATGATTAATCTATCCACTCAACAAATATAATTTAGCTATTATATAAAGTTTAGGTAAAAGTATCAATACGTATAGGTACTAGGTACAATATGTATTGCGTTATAATAAATATAATAATTAAAGGTATTAGCTAATAATAAAATAAAGAGTAATATTTATTTTACTAAAATATACTATACTAAAAAGAAGTTTAAAGAAACATTACTAGGTATTATAAATTTTACTGGCAGTCTTTTATAAAAAGGAAAATATGAGAATTCTTTACCTCAAGATAAAGAAATGAATGGAGCAAAGTTTGTCTAAAAATGAACACCAATCCAGTTATTATATGTACAATATATTTTATGAGTTGACAGTAGCTCCACGAAGATATTCAAAATTGCACCTCTTGATTGGGGGAAAATAATAGAACATGTAGGTTGTTGAAAAGTCTCGGACTTTCGGTGAAAAATTTAAGTCTCGTGGAAAAAGTAGCAAAAAGTCCGGTGGAAAGACTGAAAAAACCCTACGTGTGTACGGCCCCTTACATAAGCAAGGGAGAAAATTAGGGGTTTATCAGGTTAAATTATATAAAATAAACGTCGCGCATAAACACACCCACTTTTAGATATAGGTGCCATAACGCACTTTTAAAATAGAAATTAGCGAGAGTAGTATCTTATAGTACAGGCAGTCCTTTTTAAGTACGACTTACTTTAATAAGTCGTAGACATAGAAAACTGAGAAAATCTTTGATTATTTCACGGTAACTAAAGAAAACATCAAAATTATATTCTAGATGAAGTTATTAGAAGCAAATTAGCAATTGGTTCAAAAATTCAACATGTCCCATTTTAGGGTATGTTCCGTGTTATCGCAGGGTTCCATATTTTCGAAAAAGTAAAAATCTTTATACAAAAGTCAATAATCATTTAACTTTTACTTCAATTGGTATTCATGATAACAATTTGAATGGAAGTTTAATAATGATTACTTTATTTCGGACGCGAGGAAAATTGTAGAACCATCCAATAACTTGAAACTTAGTACCCTACTACCAAAAATATTGCCGTTTGTTCAATGTAACACAATAATTATAGAACTCCTAGAGCAATGTCAGACGAGCGGTTTTCGCCCGGTGGCGGTCAGGCCGCCTTTACCATGTCACACGGGCGGCTGCCGCTTTAGTTCAAGGCTTGACGTTGCAAAATTGTACAAATGAAAAAAACGGAATCTTCACATAATAAATCTGGAAAGAGTTATATTTTAGAAACAGTAACTTAACCTAACAGGAAATTAAACATTTAGCTAAGTCTGGAAACAGTCATCTTTTATGTACTAATCAATAAAGGTGAAAAACTACATACCTTCTTTATTTTTGTCATCCTTCTCCATATCTTTGAATCCATCAATAAAGAGTTCACACAATTCTACCCAAGCTTCAGTTTTTTCATATTTGTTTAAATAAGATTTTGACCTGACATCCCAAATGGTAGGACGCATCTCTATTTCGCATATAAACTTTTCATTATCGAACATGGTTGGTGATAAATGATAATACAGCAACGTCTTCCCTCTACTGTGGTTCAACCAGCACTGAAAGTGGGAAGTACTTCCATGACTGGCAACCGCTGCGGGTAACCCGCTCGTCTGACACAGCCAGGCGGGCTACCCGCGGCAGTTTCAAGTGGGGAAAGGAGTCTCACTCGCCGCGGTCAGGCGGGTAGACCGCCCATGTGACACCAGTCAGCGTTTTACATAGAAATCAATATAAACCCTTTCAAAAGCGGTTCCGCGGCGGGTGACACGCTTTGCACCCGCGGCGGCCAACCAGCTCGTCTGACAGGGCTCTTAAGTATCTATTAATTACCGAGTTAGAGTTAAGCCATGTTGGGATATTAAAACCTTTAATTTCACAAATTTAAACTTTCAGCACAATTACTGAATCGCTGTTTGATAATAGGCTTATATGGTTCTTTAACTCTAAAAAAAAAATATTTTTATAACTCACAAAAAATGAGACATATAATAAAGGAGTGACAATTATAAATGTCTTGTTACCGTTATTCGCTTTAGTTACAGTTTGGTGATTATTACTGATTAAACTTAGTCGTGATACCTGTACAACTTTGGCGCTAACTTAGAGGTTTTAGATTTGGTAAGGGATTCAATTTACTCTTAATTTAGTGAGTGCAGTCCAAATTAATGGAGTACTTTTCTGTAACCATGAGCATTGTCGCCGCGTTGGTAGGTGACTCACGGAGCAACTGTTCTTCCATTCCCTTTTTCACGGCAGCGATACGGCCATTAAATACGAAGACAAAATCCTAATAAAAGAAAATTGTTCTAGCCTCTAACTTAAAAGGCGATCAATTAAAGACAACTCACGCACATTTCTAGTTATTTTTTTTGCCATATTTATAAGTTTCAAAAAGGTAAATAGAATTGATATATAGCAAGAACAATAGAGGTACGTGACACCATAAAATCAGTAATCAATATTAGAGCTGCTGGCTAGCTTTGCAAGACTGTATTTTCTATTTCCATTTCGAACTAGATTTACCTCAATAATTTTATATAAATATAAAAATGTAATTCAATTACTTCAATAAACTGTTCAAAATCTTATTGGAACGTTTACCGATCATATAGCAACAGCCCAATTTTGAGCTTCCATGAAAATTTTCCTTAAGAGCCATTTGATTTCTGTTCAATGGCATCTAGTAAATTGCAGAACAATTTAATAGGAGATTGAATCATTTTCAGTTTAAGCATCCTGGCATAGTAAAGGTACACATAAAATTCAACTTCAACAGTAAATAGATGTCCACTAACTCTGCGCTGTGTGATCTAACTAATAGATTCATTAATCCATGACGAGAGAATAATCAAACAATGAATAGCAATAAACTTGACATATCGAAAACAGACACAGAAACTCATTTTTCATCAAACCCTTTATTTTAGAATTTGATATCATGGGGGTATCTGCGACCCATGACTGCGAACTTAGCCTTCAGGTATTTGAGGATCATTTTGGTGTTTTCTCCCTTCTTGATGGCACCAACAATAGCTCTGTCCATAGCCTTCTGGTCAAGCTTCTTTTGAGCCTTAGGGCCCTTCTTTACCTGTTAAGATATTTAATTTGAGATATAACAATGTATTATCGGAAAAATAACTTTGGTAGCTAACAAGCAGAAAGTTCTAACTAATAATCCTATACTGAATATATCAGATTGACCTTGAATTATTTTTAGTCGAAACTAATATTCAATTAGTGATTCAGAGTGAATATAAAATTCAGCATTTATTATTCAATGAAAAGCTTTAAATTTAGGAAAATAGAAATGTACCTTCTTCTTAGATTTGAAGATTTCTTCATCTTCGGACTTCTTCTTTTTGGGGGTCTTTTCCCTCTTGAAGTAGGCATCATTGATGTGTTTTGGCACCTTGACGCCTTCAACATTGACGCGCACGCTGGTTCCAATCATGTAGTTCTGGTTCATGCGACGAAGAGGAACCTTGTTGACACTGAAAGGACCTGTGGACGGAATGCTCATGATAAGAAATAAAATTGATGAAATGAGATAAAGCATATCTTTCGAACAAAATGAATTAAATCAGTACTCTGGTAAGTTCTTAATTATCAAGTCAGTTCAACGTTTTCAGAAACTTAAGAATATATATAATAAAAATTAATTAATTATATATTTAATTCTTACATGTCTGAAAATGTGGAACTGACCAATAATTAAGAACTTATCTACCTCTCAAAGTTCAAAAGGAAGTATTTATTACTCACCAGTTACGAGGCAGAGGCCACTGTGCTTCAGCTGCTTCAAGAAAACAACTCTGCTTCCCTTGTATTTACCAGCAAGAAGAATGCACACTGTACCGGGAGTGATGTTCTTCTTGAGGCGAGTAATTCTGCTGCGTTCACTCTTTACCTTGAAGGTGTCCTTAGCAGGCAGAGACCTGGGGGCGAGCTGTGTGTGGTAGAAATTCTTCATTCTCTTGATTTCAAACTTGGGTGGCTGGTCAGCTTCAACAATAACCTTGCCGTCAGCGTCTTTCTTGGTAGCCTTCAGCTTCTTGACATGCTCCCTCCATCTCTTCTCCTGCTTTCTCAGGGAGTAGACCTGTTTGGCGAATCTGGTGGTGCCTCCTAGCCTCTTGATCACTCTGATCTTGTACAGACTCTGCTTTACCTTATTCTTCTTTTGGGGAGGGAGAGCTTTCCTGCGCTCAGAGACAGCTTTGGGGCTATCATCCTGCAAATAAAATAAGTTACATTTAGAATTTGAGTGATAAAAAATGACTAGAATCTCTCTCTGAAACATCTTAGATGAAAGACTACAGAATCACCTAACTATCATTCATGGATATAATACAAAAATGTTAAGTTCATAATTATGAAATAATACTATGAACATAGTTCAATACTTTTAGGTATATTAAGTGTAACTTAAATCATATCAAAGACTGAAAAGACCCCCCCCCCCCCTCACACCATCAATAATCTAGAATGAATCTATTAGGTGCCAAAAATTATCTTAGTGTACTTTTATTTCAGGTGCATTTCAGTTTGACTTTGACAAGTCAGAAAATCCCTCAGCTTTATCATTTGCATGTTTTAGATATAAATAATGTAGTCTTTACCTTGACAGGGGCAACAGGCTTAGTTTTCTTGGAAGGCCCGGCAGCCTTGGCGAAGGCAGCAGACTTTGCTGACCTCCTTTTCCTCACTACTGATTTATAAGCGGGCATCTTGCTGAAATGGAAATATAAAAGTTAAAAAATGCAGCACCAAACAATTGAAATGACATTGTACAGAGTTATGGTAAGTTGATTTAATGAGAGTTCAGGAGTTACTTAAAAATAAACAGTTTATTTCTGAAACTAGGCTCTTAGTAACAGTATATACTTAGTTGACTTTTCAACAGCTTTTTAGTACCAAATTGAAAAGAAATAAAATTCAGATAAATTATAAAAAGTTGCAGAATTTAAAGTATTTCTCAATGTTGCAGGAAAGAATCGGTGTAGAGAAAATAAATTTGAGGATTAATCCTGAGTCCAAGGCCTATTTGATGTCTATCTTCCAATGTTAATTGCTGTGCACGAATTCCAATTTCTATAAATAATCACAGGTCTGAAGACATTCTTTTCAAATTGGAGACTCTAAAGATCTTTGGGGAGACATTTTGAGGAAAAAAAAAATATACTGCTGTTAATAAAAGGTCAGATCTCAGATAGGCTGTCTAAGTCTAATTGGCTTAAAATAATGCATTATTCCTATGTATGAGGGTTTCCATGTTAATTTGAAATTTGCTTATAATTTGCCAGCCTCTGAAACATGGAATGAATTTAAAGTCAATTAATTAGTTTTTTTAAGACATCCAGGAACCAAAATAAGGCACTCATTTTCTTTTAAATTGTAGCATGCATTACATGCCCTTTGATAAGCAATATTTCATTATAAATTCAGTACAGCAAGATTCAAGACACTTTCTCAAGAAAGCCCACAGTTGGAAATTAATTGGTCACAATTTACCTGTGAGCCACTATGTTACAAAAGAATGCACTAAGTCTGCAAAGCATCCACAATCAGTCTTAAGTTGATTAATTTTTAGGGCAACTTGTCTTAAAAGATTTTCAAATTTCTCTCCAAGACCAAAATTATCACAACACTCCAATAATACATGTAAACATAGGAATTAGCAAACATCACCAACATATTGGCAACTTTAGATGGAAGAAATGAGTTGAAAAACTAATCAACTGTAAAATCAATAAAATAGTCATAAAGGAAGCACACACATCCCAGACTGTATTTCATGGTAAATTCAACAGGCTTGTTGGTGGAATTTGAATATTCTTGAAGTTGGGATTTTTATCTATTTATTCCTATGTTTCCATTAATTTTCAGTGGATAAATTGGGGAAAATGTTGGTGGATCAGCCAAATTGCAAGTTATTAGCTTTTTGATGAAGTCATCATGATCTTGTGCCCAGTCTGCAGAATATGCGAGATATTTGGGGATATTCTCTTTGAACAATTTGGAATTAATTCCTACATTTACATTAATTTTGTTACAAACAGAATAAGAGGTCTCTAAAAATACTACCAGTTTCTACAGACAGCCATGTTTCAGAGGCAGGAAAATTGTAAGCCAATTTTTGAACCAAAATTTCATAAAAAATTTGAGCCAACCCAATTTGACTCATTTTATGAAGATTTAAGCAAAAATTAACATGGGAACTCAGGGAACATAGGAATTAATTCAAAATTTCAAGCCAATTAAGACATATGAGTTTTAACCTTTTGAAATTTCAAATCTATGCCAATTAATTGGCCAAAACTGACATGCTCTGTAACATGGACAGACTGGTTTTGTGCCAGACAATAAAGCATGGCCAAACTCGCCATTTTAATGGCGAGTTTGTGACCATAATTTTGAGTCCGTCAATGGCAAATATAGAGAAACATCTATTTTTCATGCATGTTACAAAGTTATTTTGGAGAAATTATGATTATTTAATCATTATGGTCCTATGGAGAGAAATTTGATTATTTTTGAGGGCTTGTGACTTGCAAGACAAACGGGAGAGTTTACGAGCCACTATTTTACTAGGATATCTGATTTTGCACACCAAATACAGACTGGCATGCATCAGACATGCAACAATGATGTTACCAACTGTAC